>QXTE01000012.1:17035402-17238863 GCA_003942145.1 Platysternon megacephalum
GGCTGTTGCTTCAGGCACCGCCCCCAGCAGTTCCCATTGGCCGGGAATGGGGAACTGTGGCCAATGGGAGCTGCTGGGGGCGGTGCCTGAAGCAACAGCCACACACCCCCCTGCGCCCCTCCTCCCCCGGGTTCCAGCTGCTTCCTGGTGCGGCGCCGCGGCAGGGCAGGCAAGCAGGGAGCCTGCCCTGCCCCCGGTGCTGGTCGGCCAGGTAAACAGGGGAGGGGCGGGGGGGCCGGGAGGAGCTTGCGGGCCGCATGCGGCCTGCGGGCCGCGTGTTTGAGACCCCTGTGCTAGACCAATACAAATAATTATAGTTTCTCTTTCGTTGTGTTTTGGATGCAACCAAAATCATGTGAGAACAGCCATTCTTATGAAACTCCATTCCACAATGGTGAAAAAAATCACCGTACATCTTATCTTGCGAGCAGGGCTGGTGCAACCCATTAGGCGACCTAGGCGGACGCCTAGGGCGCTAGCATTTGGGGGGCGGCATTTCAGTTCCTTCGGTGGCAGACGGATCTTCGGCCGCTCCAGTCATCGTCAGCATTTAGGCGGAGGGAGCTGGGGCAGGGGGGCGTGGGGAGGGCCGCCTTCAGCAAGTAAGGGGGGGGCGGCACCCAGGGGAACCGCTCCCCGCCCCAGCTCACCTCTGCTCCGCCTCCTCCCCTGAGCACGCCGCCCCGCTCTGCTTCTCTCCCTCCCAGGCTTGTGGTGCCAAACAGCTGATTGGCGCCACAAGCCTGGGAGGCGGGAGAAGTGGAGCGGCGACGGCGTGCTGGGGAGGAGGCGGAGCAGAGGTGAGCTGGGGCGGGGAGCAGCTGCACGGCTCCCCGGGCCAGGGGGAGCTGCCGCGGGGGGGGGTGTGCCTCGGGGCAGAGGGGGGGTGGGGAGCTGCTGCAGGGGGGGCGCGTGCCTCGGGGCAGAGGGGGGGTGGGGAGCTGCTGCAGGGGGGGCGCCTCAGGGCGAGGGGGGGTGGGGAGCTGCCACAGGGCTCGGGGGCGGGTGGCGCAAGGTGGAAGTTTTGCCTAGGGTGCGAAACATCCTTGCACCCACCCTGCTTGCGAGACTTCCACTTTCAGAAACTAATACATCTTGGGATTGACTGACCTCATACTGCCATCATTTTGGTATAAAATCTTGTAAGACTCATACAAGAGTTTGGTGCCCATTGAATGAATCCACTTTGAAGCAAATCCTGTGAGCCGCTTCCACTGGGTTTAATGAAAGCCCTCCCCAGTGGTGCAAGTAGAAATCATTTCTTGCTGGTACTGCACTCATGGGAGGGACACCAGGGGAGGGGAGGCATGTGACCCTCCATGTGACTCCTTCCTGCCCTGCCCCCAGCCCGGGGCCCCCACACTCTCCCCATCCCCTCTGACACCTCCCTTTGCATATACAAACATAAACATCCTTAACTTCTCACTTTCCTCCAAAATATGTAGTATTCAGTCTGTTTGTATAGAATATGGGAGTTGGGTGAGGAGCCATTTCAGCATATGTATGACTTATTAAAAGAAAAATTTTAAGTAGAACTGTATCCTAAATTGCTTTATCGTATTGTACCCAAACATTGCATTTCAATGGGGGATTCAACTTCCTTTATAGGAACAGACTCCTGAAACTCTTACCAGCCCACAAAAGTGGTCCATAGTCACTCAAGTAGTCCCATTGTCTTCAATGGGATTGATCAAGTGATTAAAGGTTTACAGGATTAGGTTCCAAGTTTGTAAATTGTTCTGGATGAAACTGACAATGCCTGAGCTGTCAGATCAGAAGGAGCTTTATTCGAATAAAGGTGGGCAAATATGTGATAAGTCTTAGCCCTCTTGCTAAGATTAAGAACATATTTTCAGCAAAGTTCTTGGCAGATTCCTGAGGCAGCTGGTTTAAGGCTGTCAGTATCTGGCATTATAATCTCCACTTATACTTCTCTCACCCACAAAGCTGGAAAATGAGGCATTTGTTTTCTTTGTTTTGCTGCTCCAGTTAACAAAATGCATGGTAGACTAGTTTGGTTGCAAAGAAGAATTCTAGGTATACTTGGGACAACACTTGATTCCCATCAGGCTGCAGAACTGGGCTGACACAAGAATCCAAACATCCTCTGGTCAGTGCAAGCAGAGGCATTCCTCTAATGATTTGGACTTGATGTGATGCAGTATGGATGTCATGGATAATTTAGACCAATGGGGAGAAACAGAATCAAAAACACTGTTTAAACACCTTCCGTCCCTCCACCCCTCCTCTCTTGAGGACTTCTGACCAATGTAACAGCACAATACATATGCTAACAAACCCTTTGTTTAAGTTTGTTAGCATATATATTATGCTGTTAAAGCCATATAAATCACTAGCCTTGTTCTGCTCCTTTAAGGAGCAGAGTGCAGCCCCCCTCCCCTCCAAGGGGGGGCAAGCCCCAAGTCTTTCTGGTACCCCGTTCCCCTTAAAAATCTCTTGCCGGTACTGCATACTGGAGGGTGCTGCCCTACTTGCACCCCTGGCCCTGACCCACACTCAGGATCGGGTCCATCATGCACAGCATGTGCTTTTCAAGCTCTCTGTACCAGCTGACTGACCTCAGTGAGCATGTCTGTGTCACTGTGTAGTGTGTATTCTGTAGGCTTTGGACAGCTTTTTATTTCATGCACCATTCCCCACTTGCTGTAGTAATCCTACAAAGTAATATTTCATTAACACAATCAAAAAGCTGAACGAAAATTGAGAAATAATTGTACTCAGGCATGTTTGTAACAGATTTCATTGCACTCTAACATCACAGGCTGTGCTCCCATCCAAGTGACATCTATTGACTAAAAAATAAACAAGAGTTAGCAAGATGGTTTATTTGTTCATTTTCTTTGTGGCTTGGGAACTTGGACCCAGCTAAAAACAGCCCAATTAACCCATCTTAGGGACCAGATTCAGAAGCGGCTGTGTGAAATTGTATATGTCTGAGCTAGGCCAATTTCTCTTCCCACTGAAGTCTGTGGAAAAACTCCTGTCGACTTTCACTGCAGACAGGATTTGCCCTGACGTGTCGCTTACAACACTCTAGGTGTAAGTAAGCAATGAAAACCAGGATTAATCTAAATTTGCATCACACATGATGTAAAGTGTTTACAGAGGGATTTGAACTGCAGTCAGCTGTCAAAATGGCACACTGGTTGTATAAACAGTAGTCAGACCAGCACAATATCAATGTGAAGCCGTTTGCTAATAATAGCTCTAAATGGCTAGTGTCTGCAAACAGCAATGTGTTCTAAAAATGGACCTAGCACAAATACTTCTTAAAAATATTTAGGTTGCAAAGAGAAGAACTCTAGGAAGTTGGAAATGCCAGAATTGGGTTGCCTCTGCAACCTTAATTCAGTCTTCCTGTGTATATGCATTGTGATACAGTCTTTAATTATGTGATCACATACTACTACTTCCACAGAAGCCCTGCCTTATTCAGTGCTACGGGAGCATGTGGCTTTCCTCCTGCTAATTTCAAAGGCCTGCTGCAAAGAATGGACATGTAAGCACATCTCAAAGGTTGCAACAGCCTTTTATTGTGGAAAATATTAAGCAACCTAAGCATAGGGTCCACTGCCAGCTTCTGTTGTAATTGAATGGTGCATGGATACTGTATTCTATTTGGGTAACACTTTTTATTTCTTTACAGAATGTGGTGCAAAGAGGCTTCACACTAACTGATATAGATGAAAAGAATAAAAATTGTCAAAAATACAGAATTTGTAAAATATTTCTCCCCACTTTTCTCTCTCTTAAGAACTGCACCCTCCCCAAATTCCCTCTGTCCTACTTGCCACAGTCAACCCCCTTCACACCCTGAACCCCTTGCTGCCTACCAGAGGAAAATGTTCAACCTCAGTTTGGAAGGAAAAACAGAAAAATGTGGACTGTCAAGTCTAAAGGGGCTCTCAGCTGCTTCTCCTCCCCATGGAAGGTGGGTGGGGTGGTGCCTTCCACAGGTGGCCCACATGGCTGGTGGTGGCACAAATCCATGCCCACTTTTAAGGAATTTGGATCCATCCCCACCTGTGCCTAGTTATTTGGTCTCAGGCAGTGGGTTAGGACTTGGGTCTTGGGGGAAGGGTGTCAGGTGACCAGTCATCATGTGATGATAGCTTGGGATGTGTCTTCCTGCAAGAGAGAGTCTCCTCAGTCAGAGAGAGGATGGCCAGGGTGAGGAAAGATCTAGGAGGGGCTCCACAGAAGCCCAGAATGGACCTGGCAGAGCTCTCCTGCTCAGAGGTATCGGGGGAGCTGGGTCCTGGTGCCCTGACACAAGAGTAAATGAGACAGACCTGCACAGAGGCTCTTGCAGGAGATCCAGGTGGGACCCATACTCAGGGAGGGCTTGGAAAGGGTCTCCCCACACCAGTCAGATGAAAAGGGCTCGCTGGACCTACTTGCAGTAAGGGGCAGGAGCAGAAGTTGTAAGAGGAGGAGGCTTGAGGATCTGCCAGGCAGCAGGATCTGGAAAACCAAGCCACTGATACTCTGGGAAAACATCTGAGAGCATTATCTAGAAAATGCAGAGCTGCATGAAGGCATGTATGGAGGCAAGCAGAATACAGAGCTCTAGACAGAGGCGCAAAATGGAGCACTAAACGACATAAAAGGGCAGACGATAGAAAACATCAAGAGGCTGAAGATGCTAGCCAAAGAGGTGACCTTACAACCTTGTATAAGACAATCAAACAGCTAATAAGAAACTTTAGCAGCAATGGAGGCCCTATGAAAGATATAAATAGAAAGATTATTTGTACACAAGAGTAACAAAGGAAAAGATGGTCAGAACATTTTCAGGCTGTTTTAGTGGGTGAAGCCCAAGCAAACTACTAGAAATACGTGATGAAGACTTACCACTAGACCTTAGTGTTGATTTAGGGGATATTACAATGGTACTTAGGAAAGCCATCGGTAAACTTAAAAATGGGAAAGCAAATGCAGAGGATATTACTTCTGCAGAGATGCTTAATAAGAGTGATGAATCTGCCCTCCAGACTTTCCTTGGGTTTCAGATTGAATGTGGAGTGAAGAAAGGTACCCAGCCCAGAGAAGGAAATGCCTTATAGTAAAACTGTGAAAGAAGGAGGACTTTACCAACTGTGATAATGGGAGAGGAATCACATTACTCTCAATGTCTGGTAAAATCATGTGCAACATCATCCTGGAAAGTATCAAGGAAATGTATCAAGGAACAAATAGATCTCCAACTTAGAGAGGAACAAGCAGGTTTTAGAGCACTGAGATCAGGTGCAGACAATATCTTTGTTCTCAGATGAAATATAGAAAGAGCACAGTGGTAAGCACCTCTTGTGGTAAATTTTGTTGATTTCCAGAGGGCTTATGACAGTGCATACAGAGACAGTCTTTGGACTACAGAATACCAGCAAAAATAATTAGAAGCATCAATGCTCTATGGGATAATGTCGAATGTGCAGTTAGAGATAGTGACATCAGCCAATGGCTTGCAGTGACAACTTCAGTAAGGCAAGGGTGTATTATGCCCCCTCTATTGTTCACACTGATCATTGACCATGTAGTCAAGATAGTAACCACAGAACACAGAGGAATATTCTGGACATATGATAAAGCACAATTGGATGACATTCTTTTTGCTGATGACATTGTACTGCTTAGTTCAATACATCAGTTAATGGAATAAAAGACCCAGTTATTGGCAGAAATGGCAAAACACTTGGATTTGTTCATCAACAAAGGGAAGACACAATATATGGCTATCAATGTCCCAAAAGCGACAATCAGAGTAGACAAAGAAGTGCTAAAAGAAGTAAGTCCTTTTACTATGATCTGGGGAATGAGATGTGCAGTGATGGTGGCACCATGCTAGATGTCAAGGAACGAATATCAAAAGCAGCAAACAACTTTCATAAACTTGGAAAGATTTGGAAAAGTAGCATGATTGACACTGACACAAAATTGTGAATTTTTCATACTGGCATCACGTCTGTCCTCCTTTAAGAAACAAAATCATGGAAATCTACAACAGCAATTGATTAATTCCAGCATGAATGCATGTGGAAGATCTTCAGAGTTCATTGGAGAGTGTTTCTTGCAACATCATAAGCCAACATGGTAAGAAGGTGACAATGAACATATTTAGGACACGCTTTAAGGATGACATAAACATGACTTCCATGTTAAGTGAGTGTAAGGATACAACATGGAAAGAGAAAGAGGGTAACCTGGAGAAATATTACACAGAACAATATATAGAGAAGCCAAATCCATCAACTTGACAGCAACCTGAACAGACCTGCACAAGACCACATTTTAAAAATGGCAGAAACTGGTGGATGCCACTTGCATTTGAAGGTGCAGGAAGGTAAAGAAAGAAGGACTTGGGTTTCAGGGAAAGAATTAAGCCACACAAGAGGCTGAAGACACCATGGAGTGGGAGAGAGGCTTGTTTTGATTGTAAGTTGATGTTTGAACTGTGATGTTTTAGTAAAGGAGATTCCCCCAAGAAGGGAAGGCATTTGACCGACATGAGAACCTGGGTACAGTTATAGGAAAACCCAAGAAGGGGAAAGTGCAGCAGTGGTAGGGTTGGATTCTGGGCTAAGAACAATCCTATCACACCTTTTTTTTTAAAGCAGACAGACCCAACTTTTAGTTGCACCATCTCTTGGACTTCTTGCGCTAGCTGTGCATCTGCCGCTACTAGTCATGCCCCAATCATAGAATCATAGGACTTGAAGGGACAATGAGAGGTTATCTAGTCTAGTCCCCTGCACTCATGGCAGGACTAAGTATTATCTAGACCAGGGGTAGGCAACCTATGGCACGCGTGCCGAAGGCGGCACACAAGCTGATTTTCAGTGGCACTCACACTGCCCGGGTCCTGGCCACCAGTCCGGGGGGCTCTGCATTTTAATTTAATTTTAAATGAAGATTCTTAAATATTTTAAAAACCTTATTTACTTTACATACAACAATAGTTTAGTTATATATTAAAAACTTATAGAAAGAGACCTTCTAACACCATTAAAATGTATTACTGGCACGCGAAACCTTAAATTAGCGTGAATAAATGAAGACTCGGCGCACCACTTCTGAAAGGTTGCTGACCCCTGATCTAGACCATCCCTGACAGTGTTCGTCTAACCTGCTCTTAAAAATCCCCAATGATGGAGATTCCACAACCTCCCTAGGCAATTTATTCCAGTGCTTAACCACCCTGACAAGAAGTTTTTCCTAATGTCCAACCTAAACCACCCTTGCTGCAATTTAAGCTCATTGCTTCTTGTCCTATCCTCAGAGGTTAAGAAGAACAATTCTTCTCCCTCCTCCTTGTAACAACCTTTTATTTGAAGACTTTATGCAAATGACTTAATGCCCTAATTTGTACAGGCATTATGGCAAATGACCTGGTTTTCGGAACTTAAGCCTGACAAAGGTGCAGTGTAGAATGAGCTTTAGGAATGCCAGAATTGCTATACCCCTGGCTGGCTCTCGCATCTCCTTTGCTTGGTCCCCAGGTAGCTCTGGTGGTTCCTTGAGGCTGTGCTTATGGCTGCTCCTTGTCCTGAGTTGGGTGGATGCTGTAGTTGGGGTGCTAGCCCCTGCTACTATTTGCCCGAGTCTTGGAGGGGGAACTGGCTACTTCCTGCCATCAGTTGGGGATGCTGTGGTCTACACACTGTTATTTAACATGAGGTCACAATAGTCTCTGCCCCAGGGGAAGTATAAGAGGGCTATGAAAGAAACACACCCTAAGAGTGAAGTGAAAGCATACAAGATGGAGAGAAGACCTGAAAAGAATGCTAAGCCAGATAGGTACAAACTGCACCTCTTGTTGTTCAGTGTTTCATACAGCAGCGTTTTTCACCAGCCTTTTGCCAGGTACAAGTATCGTGCTATCATGAGTGTTGCTTTCCACTAGGGTGACCAGATGTCCTGATTTTATAGGGACAGTCCCAGTATTCGGGGCTTTGTCTTAGGTAGGTGCCTATCCCCCCCCCCCAGTCCCGATTTTTCACACTTGCTGTCTGGTCATCCTACTTTCCACATTTGCAGCAACATGCATGGCAGGCATGCCTGAAGCTGTTGCCTCTCTGTGTGCCTCCTGCAGACACACAGTGTCTGTGTTCATGCCAGATAGAACATCAGCCTTCTCCGCAGAGAATCCCTCTGCATTGAAATGGAGGATTTTAAGTGCCCTCTTTGGCGGAGGCCCTGAAAGGGGCTGTTCAAGTTGAAGTACATGTCTTGTATTGTGGTCTCTCCCATTGTCAGATGCAATGGGCGATTAACAGGGATCACAACATAAATGTATCTGACGGAGCCTCTGTGTTTCATACACAAATGGGTCACTGGAGTCCTCTCAAATCATAGCAATAGGGTACATCTGATGTCAATAGGACGTCTGTGCTTCTGAAACCCAGTCTGGTTTTTATTTAGTGCTTATGACTGGATTTAGATCACTAATGTAGGCATGAAAATGTTTGCAATAATTTCTCAGTGCCTCAGTGTAGCCATCTGCAATATGAATATGGCTAAATGTAGTTAACATGGATGCTGAGTCTTAGCTGTGGCAAAGCACATTGTCATGTGTAAGGAGCTGTACCTGCACAAAGTACTGCAGTTAATTCTCTAATATTTTGTGCTGTTGTTAGTGCCATGGTTGTGTGCTGGGAATTATGGGGGTATTAGCGAAACACAGAACATTTAAATTTTGGAATGTATCTGTAGCTGTGGCTTTGCAAAGAAAATCTGTGCTAGTTTCAGACAAGTAGGTAAATCTGTCTCGTGTAAATCACTGGATGGGCTGCAGCATTCATTCTTTCTTGAAATATCACTGCTTGACATAGACAAACCAGAGAGAATACTGCTAAAATCGGCGTTGCAGTTGCAGCTGAACAATTGTTTAGGTCTTGCCTATGGCTGTATGTGTGTTCTCCATTTAATGTGTATATGATCAGCTCATTTGGCTCAATTTCCTGTTTCATTTAGAAAGAGCATCCTGCCCCCAAACTGACTTATCTGTGAATTAGTTCTCCCATCAGGTTTTCTGACTTTGTCAATTTTTTTTCTTCATCCCCTTACCTAACAGAGAAAAGCATTTGTTTCATTTCTCCCTGTGATTCAGCACTGCCTGTCTCAAAGCATAAAATGTCACTGGGTCTCCTGGGCAGAACAGGTTACTAAGGTCTATTGTGCTGACTGATGCAATTAGAGATTTTTTCTTCCAGGTGCTGTGTATGATCACTAACATTTTTGCAAGTTTTCAGCTGAAGGGAAGGGAGATTTCAGTGACTGTAGGAACTTCGAAAGTTTATATAAATCAGTAACATTTAAAAGTACTTGTTTATTTCTCAAATGCCTTAATTATAGAAAAGAAAAACGTGAGCTATGGGTATAGAGAGCTGAGGGACAGCATGCATGCACTGGGCAGCTTTTCTTCCACAGAGATGCTTATTAATTATTAATCACTGATGGTATGATCAGTATTGTGCACTACACAATGATAAAAAACCTGCCCTGAGGCATTTACAGGTTAGTGACAAAGACCAGTCAAAGATGCAACACTGGCCACAGAATGTGATAATTTAGAATTCTGAAACAGAGATGAAAGCAAAGGGCCCAGTCTTTGACCTCTGCTAAAGTCCCTCTGCATCCCTGGTTGATCAGCTACAACTGTGTCCGGCCCAAGCTCGGGATAGGCATAAAGGTGGCTTAGGATATGTCTACACTGCAGCTGGCAGCGTGCCTCCCAGCCTGCTCGAGCTAACAAGCTAAGAATAGCCGTGTAGATGTTACAGCATGGGCAGCAGCTTGGGCTAGCCACCTACCCCCTAGGTCTGAGCTTGGGTGGCTAGCCTCAGCCGCTGCCCATGCCACAACGTCAGCACTACTATTTTTAGGTGTGATGGCTGGAGCAAAGCTAGTGCGGCTCTGTCTAAGGCAC
This sequence comes from Platysternon megacephalum, assembly GCA_003942145.1. Classification (NCBI taxonomy): domain Eukaryota; kingdom Metazoa; phylum Chordata; order Testudines; family Platysternidae; genus Platysternon; species Platysternon megacephalum. The sequence continues at coordinate 17,045,349 of QXTE01000012.1, forward strand.
AGTCTCAGCTGCTGTGTGGACATAGCCTTAGAGCAGGGTCCCCAACGTGGTGCCCGCAGGCAGCATGGCGCCCGCCGGGGCGTCTAAGTGCGCCCGCGTACTGGCCGCCGGATGAGCATCCGCTGAAATGACACTGCTTCTCGGCGGCATTTCGGCGGCGACGCCTATTGACGTTGCCGCTTGTCGGCGGCATTTCGGCGGATGCTCGTCCGCCGGCCACGGTCCTCCGTGGCTCGTCGTCTGGCGCCCGTCAGACGAAAAAGGTTGGGGACCACTGCCTTAGAGGCTAGTGCAGCTGAGGATTGCACCTACGCTTGGGGCGGAGTGGGAAGGAGATGAGTGGTAGTGTTACAGTGATAGGGGTTAGTGGTTTTGTAGGCCTCACGGAGAAAGTGGGTTTGCAGGACACTTAAATGGAGAGGTTGGGAGCCTGAGGTCATTTCAGGCACAGGAGAAGATGAACAAAGGCCCAGAGATAAGTGGAAGAAGGAAATGAAGGGAATAGTGAGGCTGACATTGGAGGGACAAGGGAAGTTCAATTAAGTCAGTTTATCCTTGGAATGGTGTGAATCAGCACAAATTTATCTTCATTAACATGTTCTCTCCACTGAGCTAATTCTCCTTAATAAACCTACCATTATAATCTTCCCGTACGCTGTAGCATACAAGCGGCACTAGTTGGTCACTTACTTTCCCCATCTCCCATGCACTCCCGTCGTTGTAGCTCATGTGCAAGGATGGGCTTGTGGTTTTGCCTCCTTAAAATTCTCTTCTTTTCCTCTGTTTCCTCTCTTATTTTACATCGTTTTTTCACCTTTGTGCGTATGAGTCACTCTGCCCGTCGTTCTGAAGGGCTCTTTCTCCAGTAAGTGCCGCTGTGCGATCCTCCATATGGAAGACACTGTTTTGAAAAAACAAGTTGTATTGTACTGAAATTAACAAGATCTCCAGCACAGTAATGACAGTGGGCATGACAACTTGCAAATAAACATGAAAAGGGATTATCGCCTTTCCACACGCTCTTTCAACGGAGTTTGCAAAACTTTCTATGTGCAATATAATGTGTTAAATGGCAGCATGCTTTATTACTCCTTACCATATTGTGGCTAGTTTATGAAGGCAAGTAACACACTGTTTTTTCACAAAACACACCAGACACCTTTTGATACAATTACTTTACAACGTGTTATGGATACAATCAGCCATGTTTAAAGTAATAGACAAGGGATGTTGTATTTCTCTGAGGACAAGCATCTAAACTCAAATGCTGATGCCTCTATACTGCTGTGTGAAGGCTTCCCTCAGCCGTGTTATTTCCTCAATCTCCTCGTGTCCTTACACTGCAAGTTTTGTCCCCTGTATTGTGTTATTCAGTTAGACTGTCAGCATTTTGAGGCAAGGGTATCTTTTATTTGTTTGTGTTATGGTAGTGCTGAGAGGCCTCAATCAGTAGCAGGGCCCATTGTGCTGGGTGTTGTACAAACACTTAGGAAGATATAGCCCCTGTCTCAAGAAGCTTACAATCTAAATATGAACAGATATAATGAGGATAGATGGTCTTTTGGCTACAGTATTGCCTTGGAACTCAAATTTGTGATCAATTGTTGGCTCTGCCACAGACTTACGGTGTGTTCTTGGGCAAGTCACCTACTCTCTGTGCCTCATTTCCCCATCTGCGAAATGAGAATATCACAACTTCATGACACTGAACCACAATTTCAATGGAAATACCCATAACCTGACTAATCAACAAGTCTGGTATGGATCCTCTCCTAATAGAATAAATTATTTGTTGCACTCACTTGAGTCCTGGAACAAAAAGTGAAAAGGGAAGAAGAGGGAAACAGCCGCGATATCCCTTGGGTACATAGGCTAGATATGTGTACATCTTCAGTCATTCAACAGTTGTGTTTTGTGTGAGTAGATAATTATCAATACTCCTGCCAGTGTTGTTTTTCTGTGTTTTAATCAACAGTACGCACCCTCTACTTGCCTGGGTTGTGTCACAGGTGCCTGCCCTGTCGTGCCCCCTCCTGGCTGAGCAAGGCCCTGCAGAGAATAAGTCAATTGCCTCCAGAGTCTTTAACCAATATTTTCCTTTTCCTGGGGTCTAGATTATTTAGTTCATAACGCTTTCCCAAAAGAGCTCCTCTTTAAGTTCAGCAGTTGCCTTCTTGAGGCTGGGGATTTTAGTCCTGGCCTTCCTGGCCCATAGATTCTCCCCTCAGGTTTGGGAATCTTCCCAGTCCTCCCCCCTTGGGATTGGGGTTTTCTGTCAAGTTTCTTCCTCTTCAGCACAGGTGATCCACAGCTCCTCTTGCTGGGGCTGTGCTTATTATCTTGGGTGAGCTGGGGCTTTCCCTACTTCTCTTTGAGCTAGTCCCTGTCCCCAGTTAATCCCCAGGCTCAGAGGGTTCAGCAAGCAGCCTTCTCCTGCTGGTTCTCCCCCTGTTCTGAGGGAAGCGGCCCTGGCTCTGGTTTAATGGGAGAGAGGGGAGCCTTGCCCCACACTTTCTACAAGGCTCTGGGCCCTGGAAGGAATAAAAACACAGATTTTCCCTAAGTACAGATTATTCCCTGGGATCACTTTCTCTCTCTACATATCTGCTTTTTATAATTTTCCTAGACTTCGGGGTACCAAACCTCCACGGCATGGGACAGGGTTGGGATGACCTCTAGGCCCTACCATCCTCAAGGGGACAGACCACCCTGTCACAGACTCCATTGTAAATCCCTTAGTTTTAGTTGTGGTATAACAACACATGAAGCCGTCTGGGATCCATACCCATGCCTAGCTCCTGCAGCAATGGCAAACAGGTAACATTTGGCATCTTTGTACTTTCTCTTTTTTTGTTACAGTGCAATAAACAAAATCCTCTCTGACATTTGAGTATCTGGAGTCTCTTAGGTTCCATTTCCTTTCACTTTTGCTATACTATTTCACCCCATCTATGCTCCCTCCCCCGATTTATTTTCTCTGTACCAAATATGTCCCTTCATTTCTCCCTAAAATACAACTCTTCTTGGTCTTCTTTTTTCTCCCCCCCTCCCCCATCCTCAGATGTGGTGAAGAAGCATCTTTCTCACTTCACCATACATCACCTGCATGGATTATTCTGAGACATTTCCCCTCTCCCATAGTGTAAGAGGTCTGCATATCAATAGCCTCACAGGGCTCACATTTTGTTTTCTATATGTATGAAGATGAAAGACGGAGCAAAAACCGTGAAGAACAGCGAAATGCACCTGACATCCTCACCCAGCCTCATGAAAGACAGCGTCTAAATAATGTATATGTCAGTAGAATGTAGACTTAGTATGGAAATCCTACCAAGATTTGCATCCTCAGGCATAACACCAGAAAAAAAATCCAGTGTCATTTTCCGATTTTCTCCTGCACCTGGGCAAAAGGCAGAAGACAGGTGCCTGTAGTAGCCAGGTGTCAGCTGTTTAGTGCTATAGTGATATCTGATCCCCTGGAATTTCCCAAGCAATGGCAAGTGTGAGAGTGAAGATGCGGATTCCAGGGAACATTTCATTAATCATTGTAATGATTGAGACCATTCTAAGGATGATGGGGAAATGATTTATTGCACTTGCTAATTGCAGTGGCTGGATTACAAATGGAAAACTCTCCTCCTGTGACACAGTCCTGACCTGTCAGAGCACCTGTCCCTTACATTTGAATTAATCATGGCATTTACCTTTGTAACTCAACTGGGAATCTCCTGGAATGCATCAATAAGGAAGACAATGTCTAGGATATCTTATGTATCTTTGTTCTCTACATTATGGAGTTCTTTTCCCCACCCCTTATCAATTTGGTGTCTTCCATCCTGTTAGTTACCTCTCCATGGAAACAAACAGACCTTCTTTAGGGATCCCAGGACAGGTTCTTGTGCAAAAGCCTCTAGAGCTCTGATCCCTTTCCTTTATCCTGTATGTTGCCAGTTATGTAGCTCAGTTTCTGCTGCTATTGCCTGCCTGTCCAGCTGTCATAGCAATTGAACACCTGCAATCACTGCTGCACATATCCTGCTGTACACTCTGTTATCTTGATTGTAATTAATCAAACTCAGACAGGCATTGGAGAGGATTCTTCATCATACAAAATGCTAATTGAGACGAGGGACTTCTTAAACCTACTGCAAGACCTCAGAATGACTCTTTTGCTCCTGCAGGAGAAACAACTGGAATCAAATCTGGCATCCACGTTTCTTCCCTTCTCTGTTTTATTTCTCAAACAAATATTTCCAACTATTAGATATGCCAGTAGCAGGTCCTCTGTAAACGCTAAAAACAGCAGTAGAATCTGAAACTTTCTGTTGTTTTTTTTCAGAAAGACATGATGAGAGGAAGCATATAGGGCTCATTCATAGATCTGACCGGAGGACAATTCCCTTTTGCAGCAACTTTCAAGATTTCAAACATGCTGCTGTTTTCCTTCCATGCTGGAACAAAAACCAAAATACTGTTTTTTGCAAAAATAGAAGTGTGTGTGGCACTGGCCTGGGATGCAGGAGATCGAGATTCAAATTCCTGCTGTACCTGATACACAGCAGAGATTTTCATCCCACGTCACTCCAAAACCTGGGTCTCCCATATTCCAAGCCAGTAACCTAACCTAACCACCCATGTATAGTTATAGTGTGTGGCTGGGGGTGTGTGCCCTGAACCTAAAATAACCTTTCTGACAAAAGTTTAATGGAAACAGATACATCTCCACAAAACTTTTGCATTCTGATGAAACAACATATTTCACTGAAATTCCATTTAAGTGAATATGTTCCAAACAGCTCTACTCATTTATGTGAGTTAGCTGCTCTGAAATGTGTAGGTTAAATCTAATTTGAGTTTCTCTTATTTTATATTTTTAATGGCATAAGTCTTAAGTTGATTACCCAGTTGGGGAATGTGATTTAGGTAGCAGTGGATAGACTGACTTGAATGATTTATTTAGAAAGTCCCTCTTTGCATTGAATTGATTGACCTTGTTGCGAACATATCGCTGTGCTGTCGGGAACTTGTTACTGATTGTGTGCTATGAGCAGCCATGAGCTATTTTTAGTACCATACAGCTTCTGATGCTGTATATTCACATGCAGTTTCACACATGACATAGTCACCAGAACTGGTTATGTACTGGTGCTCAAATACATTATTCAGCAAAAGTTTCCTATTTTAATCAATTAAGTGACTTGATTCAGTTTTAAGGTATTTGACCAGCTCTAATATTTGCATGCTACATAGTGTGTGTTCAGGAAACTACATGGCTGCTGGATTGGGATTTGGGTGCCTTTTTCCCAGTCTCAGGTTTGTTATTGACTAGGCATATGGCCTTGGAGAAATCACTTTGGCCCCCATGTGCCTTTGATCCTTGGACACCAGGCCACAGCTCCTCTTCTAACTTTAGTTGTCTTTTGGAATAAACACTGATGCTTCTTCCTCCCCTCTGGTCTTTGGAGAGCTGGGGTCTACTGCCCCCCAAGTTCTACTGAGAGAATAGTCCCACTGAAAGGGATATTCGGGGGAAGGAACAAAGCCCTGGTCTAGAGCTAGTAAAAAAAAATAAAATTAAAAGCCCATTTTTCCATTGGGAAAAGTTGATTTAATTAAATCAGAACATTTCATGGGAACATACTGATTTCATCAATAATTTTGATGAATAATTATTGGTATATTTCACTTTCATATGTTTGACATTATGTAATAATTAAAACAAAATGCTTCAACAACGCTGTTCCAATGTTTCTGAAATGAAATGTATCAGAATTTTCATTTTTGGGAAAACTTGGAAATTTCAACTTTGTTCCAGTTTGGGATGAACTGAAATTTTGAAGTGTCAGAATCTCCCATCAAACAGAAATTCTGTTTCTCTCACATGTCAGGGCTGTTATATTAATCTTGGTGGACTAAGTGGGTCCCGAGTCAAAGATGTGAACAGGACTCTGTCACTGTGCACCGTTAAATAGATTTAAACAAGGCTCAGGGTTTGGTATACAAAGCCCTCAGCCTGCTTAGTTCCATGGCAAACACACCATTAACAATCTTTTTAACCTTTTTATTTAAGATACAGAAAAGCGGAAAGTTAAAAAAGCATTTGAAATTAAAAGGAATAAATAAAGCTTTCATTGTAGCCATATCACTTGTTCCCTTTCACTTTAGCTGTAGAGACTCTTTAGAAGAAAGGAAAATTCATGGGTAGTATGAAAGATGGTATTAACTGTCCTTTTAAGGAAAAAAAAGAAAAAGTTAGTTGAGATAAGCTGACGCTGTTGTTGTTGTCATTGCTGTTGCTGAAGTCGGATCCAGTTTCCTAGAAGGCAAAACAAAACAGACAAGGGGAGAGAAAAGAACAGCAAACAGAGAAAATGCAGCATTTGTCCTTTGTCTTGACTCTCACTTGCAGCCTCCTTGCTGGAAAAACAGAGGCACAGCACATGGTCCTATTAGCCACAATTGCCCAATTAGCCACAGTCTTTGGCTAATATTGGGAGTTAGCTCTACAACTTGAGCAGCCACCACGGAACTGCTACAGAACTGCTCTGCATTCTGGTGATGGGGAAATTTCTCTGGCTGGCCACAAATCTATTTTGACTGGGTGCTGCAAGAAGAATTGGCCCCTCCATATAAAATGTGCACCTCAGTGTGCAATAGGCAAGGCCCCTTGTCGTATATGACACGTTTAGAGCTCAATAAGGCAGCAGGGACACTGCACTCCAAGCTTGCTGTCCAAGCCTCAGGCTCCCCCCAAATCCTAGTCTCTCCCCCGCTCTTTACTCAGTCTGTCTCCTTGCCCAACCAGTCCCAGTTTCCCCTCCTAGCTATTCATCCAGTCTGGCTCTTCCTTCACCATACCACTGGCTCTCAGTCCTCTCTCCCTTCCTGGGTGCCTCATCCAATCTCAGGCTCTCCCCTCGCCTTCTCCCCAGCTCTTGTCCCAATCTCTCCAAATTCTCCTTTCCTCCTAGTCTCTTTAGCCAACCAGTCCCAGTCTGCGCTCCCCCTGTGGCTCCCAGTCACAATTTCTTCCCCTCCGCACCCCAGTCCCAGCCTGCCCTCCCCTGACTCCTTGTCCCAGTCTACTACTTTCCCTTCCACCCAGTCCAGCTTTGGTACCCGCTGCATTGTAAGCACATAATCCCTCCCCTACATTGCCAATGCCCCAGTTGGGGGGTTGCTGATAGCCCAGGAGAGACAGGCTTCCTGTTCTCAGTGCCCGTATCTCCTTCCTACACCCTGGCCCAAAGCGGCAATTACAGGGAAAGTCCTTCTGAGTCCCCATAGCCCTGGGCTGGAGGGAACACTCTCAGTTGGTCTGTGGGGTTGGTGCATACACAATCTGGTCAGCTCTGGAAGCTGTGAGAGGCTCACTCAGGTTCAACGTGGACAGAATCTTCTGAAATTTAGCTGTTAAATTCTAGTAATTCTCTACGGAGCAATGTGCAAACTGATTTTTCAGAAGCTTATAACTTGGGCAGATTTTTCCAGCAACAGCAAAAGGCACATCCTTAGCACACAGGCTACCTCACTGCTAAATGTCACGTGTCTGCTTCAAAGCAGGGGCACTAGACATTTCAAAGAAATGGTTGCCAGAATTTTTTAACATGGGAAAAACAATATAATTTCCCCTAGTCTCGTTCTTGGACTAGCCGAATCATTTTGGCCAAGATTTTTCAGATAAATTTAGCTTGAGGCAGACACCTGGCAGTGAACATTTCAGCCTAACGGGTTAAAAGTTAGCAAAACTACAAGCAACTGAAAACAGGGTTTTATAATTAGAAGTGTCAGGCAACCTTAATAACAGGCTGTGCTATCAGCTCCAGCTATAATGAAAGGTAGGGCAAAAGGTGGAGGGAAGAAGTAAAATGTAGCTTGCCATCTGTATACAGCCTTTTGGAAGAGAATATGCAAATTCTCTATGTGTGAGTAAGATGTAGACTGAGGAATTAAATCCTTCCAAAATTTGCATCCTCAGGAATAATGCCGGAAAGTATCATGTTCAGGTATTTTGCTCCTAGATAAAAGGCAAAAGGACAGTGTCAGCCAGCTATCAGTGAATTGGTGCTGCCGTGAGACGTGTAGAAAGGAAGTAGGAATTGGTGAATGTGAGAGGGACGATGATTAGGGGGCTGGAGCACATGACTTATGAGGAGAGGCTGAGGGAACTGGGATTGTTTAGTCTGTGGAAGAGAAGAATGAGGAGGGATTTGATAGCTGCTTTCAACTACCTGAAAGGGGGTTCCAAAGAGGATGGATCTAGACTGTTCACAGTGGTACCAGATGACAGAACAAGGAGTAATGGTCTCAAGTTGCAGTGGGGGAGGATTAGGTTGGATATTAGGAAAATCTTTTTCACTAGGAGGGTGGTGAAGCACTGGAATGGGTTACCTAGGGAGGTGGCGGGTTTTAAGGTCAGGCTTGACAAAGCCCTAGCTCTGATGATTTAGTTGGGGATTGGTCCTGCTTTGGGCAGGGGGTTGGACTAGATGACCTCCTGAGGTCCCTTCCAACCCTGATATTCTGTGATTCTATGATTCTATTCTATAATGTTGACTCCACTTCTAATAATCACTCTAATCGCTTTAGTGATTGAAATAATTGTCGGGATTGTGGGAAATCTGTTTATTGCAGTGATTAATTTTACTGACTGGATCAAAAGGAGGAAGCTGTCCCCCTGTGTCATAATCCTTGTCTCTGAGTTTATTGAGATTTCTCTTGTATGTGAGGATGATATCGTACATCCACTCTCTCTTGTCTCCAGAGAGAGAAAAGTTTGGTCATACAAATAAAGTGATCACTTTCCTATGGATGTATTTAACCACTGCCAGTCTCTGGTTTGCCACGTGGCTCATTGTCTTTTACCTTGTGAAGACTGCCAACTTCTCCCAACCACTCTTCCTGCAAATGAAGCTGAGAATCTCTGGGATGGTTCCGTGACTGCTTGTGGGATCAGTGTTGGTCTCCTCTGTCACCTCGCTCCCTTACATCTCGGTTTATCATAGCCATTATCACTGCAAATCAAAATGGAATCTATCAGAGAACATCACTCTTGGAGACATTAATGGGGTTGTGACAGAACTCCATATCCAGCTTTTATATTTGTTGGGGTGTTTCTTTCCCCGTATTATATTTTTGGTGTCATCCATCCTACTGATGATCTGTCTGAGGAGACACACCAGGCAGATGAGACGTAATGCCTCCAGCTTCATGGATCCCAGGACAGATGCTCATGTAAATGCCATTCAAGCTCTGCTCTCCCTCCTTGTCGTCTGTTTCTGGTTTTGAACCATGGTCCTGATTGCCTATCTGTCTAGCTGGCAGCCTCTGGACATCTTCATTCTCTTTATTACTGGTTGCTGGATATTCTTCAGTACACTCCATTATCTTGATTCTAATGAATTCCAAACGGAAACTGGCATCAGTGAGGAATCGTCACTGTACAAAGTGCTATCTGAGAGAAGGGACCTCTTTAACCATATCAGAAGATCCCAGATGTAGATCACCCCCTGTAAGAGACAGTTGGAGTCAATACTTGTTTCTCTACACCGCTTTCCCTTCTCCATCCTACTGCTGAATAAATAAATATTTTACTGGAGTAGCTACGATAGCCCCTGTGCCCTTGGAATACCTATGAGATAGAAAAGAAATCTGAAATTCTCTAATCATTTTTTTCTCCTTCCGTGATCACAAGTGGAGTCCACCATCACAAGAGGAATCCATTACAGCTTGCAGTTCTAGCACAATGGGGGTCCTGTCCATGACTAGAGTTCTGAGGTCCTTTAATACTACAAACAGTTGTTAATAGGGCTATAGACTAGTTGCTTACAGATAGCCATCCTTATTGTTAACAAGAGTCTCAGATTGTTACTTGAAGGACCAGTGGGAATGAATTGAAAGGAGGCCACACACCCTGATGTTCAGGGGAGGTTAGGTGGCAAACTATGGACTGGGCATATTGCTGGAACAATCTTCTATGCGCCTTACATCTCTGGCAATTATGATGGGCTTGAATTGGAGAAGAGTGGTATATGGACTGATGAGAGATGGTGGGGAAGCAAACCTGCATGCTTTATTGAACGTGGTATCGAATACCATTACTTTGCAGCAGGATCGAACAACAAAATAAAGTTTAGAATAATATGAAACCCAGCTAGGACAAGATATATAACTGGCCTTTTACATGCACACTGTACACTCTCCGGGGTGAGGGGTTAGCTGAAAGTAATAGCGAGGACAGAGATTTTTCATTCTGCTAATTGTCATTGAAATCTATAACACAATTGGAAATTGAGCTGGGTGTGCACGCATTTTGATGATAAATCCATGTCCGAGGCTTAAGAGGTAAGTAGTTGATTAAAGTTACTCTCCCGTACAGTAATTTATTTTATAATTTTAACGGCTTATTATTTGTAGGTTGATTGCCTAGGTTGTGAATGTGATATAAGTAGATATAGACCGGTGGACTTTTTAATGGTTTTCTTTAAAATTTCCCTCTTATTTGAATTGATTGAATGAATTATGATCATGTCAAAGTACATGCCAGTACAGTGATAACATATTGCTTGCTGTAAGCAGCTGTGAACTACTTCTATGCAGCCTTCTATACTGGATATTCAAATACAAGTTTTCATACTCTGCCACTGCTAGTTTGTTTAATATTGTTCATACAAAGATATAATTTTAAAAAGTTGCCATGTTTCATTGAGTGACTTAGTATTCAGTTAAATATTTAATGTACATGACAAGTTGAAATATACATATACTGTGTGTAAGAAATAATGTGCATATGACTTGACGCCAACTGATCTAGATCTAGTCTGCATTCTAGTTTGTCGTCTTGCATTGTTTTACAAAATTGAGTATCATTTGCCATATTTTGTCGAGAAGGAAGTTGTGGTCCATGTTAACATTAGTTTCCACCTTGGAAAATATGGCTAATGCTACTTTACCTCCTTTATAAAATGCTCTGCTACCTTTGGGTGAAAAGCACTGTATGAAATGCTAAATACATGGATTTGCTTTTAGTTTTTTCTTACACTCATTTTGAAGGAGCTTTAGATTTTTTTTAAATATTTGGGGACTCACATATGATGCTATTATATAAACATTCGAATTGTTTCCTAACTCATTTTTTGGAAGTGTATTGAACTATCGCGCTGCAGAGTGTAATATCACATTATAAAAAACGAGCCTCTAGTGTTTTCGGTTGCTCAGATATAACCTCCAAAATATAAATTGATTGTAACTAGGTACATCTGCACTGCAGCTGGAGGTGTCATTTCTGGCTTGGGTCGACATACACACACTAGGTTTGATTGAGCTAGTGGGCTAAAATATAGAAGTGTAACCCTGGTGGCACAGGCTTGCTGGCTAAGTATGTACCTAGGGTCTTGGGAAGGATTATACTCCGGTGGCTAGCCCAGGCTGCTGTCTGCACTGCCACAGGTTCACAGCTATATTTAGCTCACTAGCTTGATCAAAGCTAGCATGAATATGTCTACCTGAGCTGGAAATTACACCTCCAACTGCAGCGTTAACTTATCCTAGTGTTGTCTGCAGAAACAATACCTCTGAGGAAGGTGTTAATTGCTTGTTTACATCACAATATAATTTTAACTATAACATCTATTTGTGTTAATCTAGATTAACTATTTCATTGCTGGCCATGTGAGCAGAAACATTGTTAGGATGTAATGGCAATATTTGCACATGGGGCTGCAGAGTAGCTAGTGGCTGGCTGGGTTTCCAAGCTTCAGAACTGAGGAATTTTAAACTTTCTCTTCCTCCTATTTAAAGTCACCTCCACCTTGCCAAAAACGATGGACAGAAGAGTTGTATCACCACCACCCAATGTCTTAGTGCCAAAGAACTTCCCATCTCTTTCTATGTGCCAAATACCTCAACTATCCCTTACCCACCCATCAAAATCTCTAGTCCCACCCCCTCGTTTATTTCTATAATGCATGGAAGGAATTTAATGTCAACATTAGTGAACACAAGGGGATACCATATTGGATTGAACTAGATGGGACTGGGGGTGGGGAAATGAGGGGAGATTACTCCATAAATCCATGGTTCTTGCCACATCAGTTGTGTGTAATACACTGCATAGGCTAACAGGCCTTGGCCTATTGCACAATGCTGCACACATGTACCTCACTACGGAAACACTGTCCTCATTGCAGCACCCAGCCAAAGTAGACGTGTGGAGGCAAAAGGGAGAGCAGTCTTCATCTCTCCAAAATACAGAGCAACTCCACAGAGGCTGTTTCAGATTTTGGACAGAAGATTCTGTATGTGATTTGATTCCCCAGCGCAAGGCCATGGACTGGAGAATTCACATGGTGGTAGAACCTCTGGCCGGCCCCTGCTCTGTCCTCTTTGCAGTACTGTGCAGATATCCTCCACTACTAAAGCCTTCATGGCTGTTACAATGGTTTGGTGATAATTGTTAGGCATTCAGGGTGGTAGAAATGGACAGAAAATAGATACGTTAGAAAGGTATATACATTAAAATGTGGTTAGACAGAATACTTTCTCTCCCAACTTTTCCTTTGTTCCCCTTACTGTATTATGTTTACTTTTTTTGTCTATTTTTTGCCAAATTAAACTTTCTGTTTTCTTATTACAATGGTGTGAACAAAACTTGCTGAGAACTTTTCAGAGACACAGATCACCAGCTACCCTATTTGAAAGCAATGAGAGCTGTGGGCACTCAGTCACTTAAAAATCAGGCCAGGAACTTTTCTGTTTCATATTCTACTTCTGCTTAGTTATTCCTCCCTTTCAGCTTTCCCCCTTTTTTCCCTCACACAACTATATGCAACTCTTCATCTTATCCCCAAAGTTAGCTCTTTTCTTTCCCAGCTGTTCCCCATGGATCTCTAATTTTTTTTTCTCCCAAGTTGGAATGAGGGAGCATCCTTCTCTCTCTCTCTTCCCCCTACCTCTGCCCTTGCACATCCTCCACATTCATAGACTTTCCCCAACATTTCCCTCTCCCACAGTATAAGGTACATTCAGAACCATAGCCACAGAGGTCTCACCTCTCACTCTAAGCAGGAATATAAATTGTAGGGTAAACCATGGTGAGTAGCAGGTGACCATCTGTCCACCAACCTGTGGAAGAAAATATGTAAATACCAGATGTGTGAGTAGGATGTGGATTCCAGAATTAAACCATTCCGAGATTTGCATCCCAAATATCAGCACTGGCAAAATGCTTCCCACGGTCACTTTCAGATCATAGTTAAAAGGCAGGCAGGCCGTGCTTGCAGCTAGCTGAATACCAACTGATCCCAGGGAGATTTCTTCTGGAACGCCGCAAGAGGCAGGCAGTGATGACTGAGAGGAGAAAAATGTTGCCTCTGCTTAGCATTCCACTAATTATTATAATAATTTTGGTCATTGGAGGGTTTGTTGGAAACGGATTTATTGCAGTCATTAATTGCTTTGACTGGATCAAAAGTAGAAAAATCTCTTCCTCTGATATGATCCTGATCCCTCTGAGCACATCAAGATTTGTGTTGCAGGGGACATTAACAGTGTATATCCACAGTCTCTACTTTCCAAATATACCCAGACTGGCTCCTCTGCATACAGCATCTGTTATCCTATGGATGTTTGTAAACCATGCCAGTCTTTGGTTTGCCACCTGCCTCAGCGTCTTGTACTGCATGAAGATCATCAGTTTCACCCAACCGCTCTTACTGCGAATGAAGCAGAGAATCTATGGGATGGTTCCATGGCTGCTCCTGGGGTCGGTGCTGGTTTCTTCTGTCACCTCTATCCCATTGTTGTGGACTCTGTGTGCAATTCAGCCCTGCAACTCAACAGGGGATCATCTAGAGAACAACTCTGTGGCAGACATTCATTTGCATAGCCCAAATCTCTTTTTTTTCCTGTACGTTGCAGGGAGTTTCTTTCCTCTTACAATATCTTTGGTGTCTTCAATCCTATTAATTACTTCTCTATGGAGTCACACCAAGAAGATGCAACAAAATATAGCCAGCTTCAGGGATCACAAGACAGGTGCTCATATAAATGCCATTAAAGCATTGATCTCTTTCCTTATCCTCTCTGTTTCCAGTTTTGCTGCTCAAATGCTATTATTACTGCTTAACAAGGTAGATAACTACATCTGGACTTTTGAAATCTGTGCAATAATGATTGCTGCATATCCTTCGGTACACTCCATTATCTTGATTTTAATTAATTCCAAACTAAAAGAGGCATCAGTGAGGATTCTCCAGTGTACAAAGTGCCATCTGAGAAAAGAGACTTCTTAAACCATATCATGAGACCCCAGAGGGACCCTCCTGAAATAGAACTGGAATCAAGCCTGACCTCCCCCCCCTCCCTTTTCTCAACATTTATTCTCTTTTCCACCCTATCCCTCAATTAAAAATGACTTCCCCCTCTTAGGTATTAGTATGACTGGCACTCTTTACAACCTCAGAATATTGGCAGAGATTCAAATTTTATTTCCATCACTTTTCTCCATAAGCACATCACCAGAGGAATCCATTTGAATTGATCATCCAGGTGGGGACAAATCATCTCTATAATCACGAAGAAGAGTATCTGAGCTTGTGGTTTCTAAAGACCAGTGGGAATAAATTGAAAGGAAGCCAAACATGAACATTCTGGGCATCTTAAGTGACAAACCATGGACAGGATGCAGCGTGGGCACCGTCTTCCAGTTTTGTGGTGTTTGAATCGGACAGTAAAAGTATATGCACAGCTGGGGGGGGGGAGGGGGGAGAAAAGCAGAGTCAAAACTTACACAGGGATCAGTGAATCTGGCATCAAACATCTCATTGCTCCAAGACCTGAGACCAAAGAAAGATTAGATCTGGAGGAAACATGCCTGTATTCGTACATAACTGGCTCAGGATGTACACAGGATGTGTTTCCCAGCTTGATGATTCAGCTAAAAATAATACAAAGGAGAAAACTAGGCATGTGAAAATAGGCAGTTGGATTGTGTTTGTAGATTATAACCCGAACAGAGTTTGTATGCATTAAGGCTCTGATGCATTTAGCAATTTGGGGATTTAAATAGCTGATTCAAATTCACCCTCTTGTGCAAAGATATACTTTATAATAGCTTGCTTTTTAGACGTTTATTGCCAAGATGATGAATATGGTATAGATAGATATAGGCACAAAGACTGACTTTCACGGTTGCTTTAGAAAATTTCTCCCTACATTGAATTGTCAGTGTTCTAATCTAGTCCCTGCACATGTGATTTGATAACTGATTGCTTGTTGTGAGCAGTCATGAGCTATTTCTAGTACTGCAGCCTTCTATATTGTACATTCATATGCGGTTTCACATACTGTACAGCCACTAGAGCTGGTGGAAAACTTTTGATCAAATACATAATTCAACAAATGTTCCCATGGTTCATCAAATAATGTGCTGAATTGTTCAATTTTTAAGGTATTGGCCCAGCTCCAGTTTTCTCTCACTATATGTTCTGTGTACAGGAGTGTGGTTGGGTACAGGATTGTAAGTCTGCAGGGTCCCAGTCCTGGATTTGACTGGCAGCATGGTTTAGGGTAAACCACTTGCTCTTGTTGTGTCTGTTTCTATATGTAAAAATGGGGTTAATTGTATTTACCCCTATTTGTAAAATGCTTCTAGATCACCAGCCAAAAATTGCTATATAAATGGTAAGTATATCAGTTTGCTTTGATTGTTTTCTTTTCTTTGTTTTTCATTGGTTTTGTTGAAGGAGCTTTTATAGGTAAATAAACATTTATTCAATATAATGAATGTGTAAATGACCACATAGTTGCTTTTTGGTGGGTAAGAGTGGGAAATTCACTGCATAATTTTCTGCAGAATCTAGGTTCACATTTTTTTAAATGACGAAGTTTGCAATATTTAGAGTTGCAAAGTCAACTTGCAAAATGTGAGCTGAATGTGAAATGATATGGTGATATCTGCCCCAAAGTACAAAAACAATAGCTCTGAGATGAGTCAAGTCCTCTCTCTCTCTCATTTTGTTAGTCTTATCTCTGAAATCTACTAATAATAAATAAGTGTTTTACTGCTGATCAACTTAGTAGAAAAAATGTGTATGTGATTTTCAATCAATGTTGGATGTAATAGCAGGTATTGGTGCATGTGTACTGGGGAAACTAGTTGCTGTCAATATCTCTTAGGTTGGTAAATGTGGAAAGAAAAACCTTCACTTCAGTTTTAACGTTCTCTGCACTTTTGGTGGGGAGAAAGTTTGGGGCTGCAGTGCTCTGTAAGTCAGAGTTCCCACCACTAAATCTATGAGCAGTGTTTCTCAAACTTGGGACGCCGCTTGTGTAGGGAAAGCCCCTGGCGGGCCGGGCCGGTTTGTTTACCTGCCGCGTCTGCAGGTTCGGCCGATCGCGGCTCCCACTGGCCGCAGTTCGCTGCTCCAGGCCAATGGGAACTGCTGGATTTTGCCTTCCTAAGAAAAGTACTTTGTATTTGTCTTTATTGAACTCCATCTTGTTGAATTCAGACCAATTCTCCGATTTGTCAAGATTGTTTTGAATTCTTATCCTGTCTTCCAAAGTGATTGCAACCCCTCCCATCTTGATGGCATCCGCATCAAACATCTCTACTTTCTTGATGTCATCAGCTATTAGCTCTCCATAGAGGACTTACACTTTCCTCCATCTTTCTCTTGCTCCTAATGCATTTAAAGAAACTTTTCTTATTGCCTTTTATATCCCTTGCTAGGTGTAACTAATTTTATGCCTTACTCTTTCTAATTGTGTCCCTGTATGCCTGTGCTGTTCTTTTGTATTTCTCTTTAACAAGTTGTCCGTATTTCCCCTCTTTATAGGATTCGTTTTTTGATTNTGCCTCTTATCTACCTCTGAACCTCAGAGCAAGTGTATATAGTCTTAATATATAATGCAAACCTCATCCCTTTTGGTTCTGCCTGTCCTTCCTGAAAAGCTGTACTCTTCTATACCAATATTTCAGTCATGAGACTTATTTCACTAAGTCTCTGTGTCACCACTTAAGTCATAGTTTGGCTTATGCACCAATATTTCAAGTTCTTTCTGTTTATTTCCACATATTTTTTGCATTTGTGGATAGGTATCTAAGATGTTTAGCAGATTCCTGCTTTCATTCATCTTTCTCTTCCCATTGAGATCTTTCCTTTGTCCTTCCTAGAAATATTCTATTTATTTCCTACACATGCTGCCTCAACTTTCCTTTCTTGGTTGGTTTAAAATAATTTCTTTGGGTGGCTGTAATCCAATAAACTATAACACGCTAAGGGGTATTTGGTTCATTTCTATACCGGTATCTGGTTTATCCTGGTCAGCAGACATAGGAAAACTGCTCAGTGATTTGGCAAACTTTTTTGCCTCAAAGTTTCAAACAGAACTTGTTGAGACCTCTTTTGTTTGCAGCACCAACTGGGAGCGAGACCTAGCACAAATGGAAAATTTCTATAGGGACTTTGCAAGTATGGCAAATGTGGTGAATCTGAGTGGGAAGATGTTGACTATAGATGAGCTGCAATTGGAATTTCCATCCCACAGGGAATTTCCCATTTAAAAAAAAATGTTCCAGTTAGGAATGAAAGGTCAGAAATGCAATCTTTCCCAGGGAATGGAAATTGTCAAGAAATAATGCTTCCACCTCCCCAAACTCCTTGACTCTGCAGAAGCCTTCCAAGTGGGCTGCCCAAGAGCCTGGGGCTCTGGTTTTGTGGCAGCCTGCCTGGCTTCCATTGAAATCAACACATTCCTGCAGAACATTTCTGTTTCAACACATCACCATTTTCCAGAGGAGAAAAGTTCTGTTGGAAAATTTCTGACTAGCTCTAATGCATTTCAGGGGATGTCTCTGAAATGGATCAAGTTTTCCTGCAACATCAGTTGTCCAGTGTAGAATATCAATTGGTTAGTGTAGAAAATATTCATCTGCCTTTTGTCTAAGAGCAGGAAGAAATTTGAAAATGATATACCTGAAAATGTTTTCTGTTGTTCATTATTGAAGCATTTCATTATTGAGTCGACATGCTACTCAATGGTATCGGAATAATTTTTTTTTCACACTACTGCTTACAGATGCCCAGCTGTATTTTATCTATTCTCTCTAGAGAAAGTGATTGGGTGACTATCTGTATTCCAGGAAGGGGACAAAGGGTGCTCCCATACAGTGGGAGAAGAAAAATGATTGGGGAGTGAATAAAGGTAGGTATTCGAGTAGTAAGATGGATAGGGAAGCCTTCCCTCCTTTACTCTTCACGTTTTGGGGAAATAAAGAATTAACAAGCCTAAATAGGACAGAGAAAATGACAATATATATGTGGACCTCAGCTATAAAAGTGGCAACACAGAGGATAAGGAAAAAGACCAGACCTTTTTATGGCCTATATATGAGCACCTGGAGTAAGAGTCATGAAGCTGGCTGCACTTTTGTTACAGCCACCAGGTGTACCAAAGAGAGGTAATTAACATTATGGATGCCTCCAAAAATAGCACAAGGGAAAAGGAAGAGGCCATATCATACACAGAAGAAAGATGTGGAAATCTGAGATGCCCCAGTTAATATCTGCTGCCCTGCTTTCTCTGTTGAGTTCAATAGGTAAGTTCTATAACTAACCCAGACAAAAGGGAGAGAGGTGACAGAGGGAACAGCACTAAAACCAGGAGCACAAGGAAACCATCCTAGCAATTCTCAGCTTCAGTTGCAGGAAAACTAGGTAAGTGAAACTGACCATCTTCATACACCTGGAGACGCTGAGTCAAGTGGTGAACCAGAGACCGTCAGGGTTTGCAAACATCTATATGACTGTGGTTGTTTTATACACGAGATAATCTAAATGTCTCTGGAGAGAATAGAGATTAGATGATCATATAGCACGTCAGTGGCAAACTCGAGGTCTGATTTCCAGCTCCAAATTGAATCCACTAACCCACCGCTGCCCTTTGAAGTCACAGGGATTACAAGGCAATGTCCCTAAACCTCTCAGATTTGCTTTGCTTCTGGATGACTTTCTGGTCAGTTCCCTATGTAGTAATCATGGTTTGTTTGCAGAGCTCTCCAGTCAGGAAATACCAAGAAGCAGTGGTGTAAGTGAGAGCTTATTGCAGAATCCTTTTCTGATTTGTACTGTGCATTTGGGTGTGTGCGCAAAGTTCCAGAGCATGGCCAGAGATGGAAAATGGCATCTATTAGCTTCTGAAGAGGATAAAAGTTGGCATGGTTAAGGGACCCAAGATGTCTGGGATCAGTGTCCATCTCTGTCACAGTCTTCTGCTGTTTCCTTGGGCAGGTCACTTGGAGCCAGACTTTCAAAGGTATTTAGGCACCTAAACATGCAGATAGGTGCCTAGTGAGATTTTCACTGGCAGGTAGGTGCCTAACTCCCATTGATGCTATTGAAAATCCCATTAGGAGCCTATCTGCATCTTTCGGAACTTAAATACCTTTAAAAATATGTCCCTTAATCTCTCTGTGCCTCAACTCTCTGTGTGGAAAATGGGGAAAATAATACTTCCCTCCTCTCAGGAGTGTTGAGGACAAATTGATAAATACTTGTCAGGGGCTCAGATAGTACAGAGATAGAGGGAATGTGTAGCATAGATGGTAGCCTAGGTTTTGTCTTAGTGGGGGGGAATCATCAAGATCAGAATGGGGAAGACAATATCTCATTGGTTACACTTGGTTCACATGTTCAAGGTTTTTTTACATGACCACTGGAGCTAAAAACATAACCTTTTAAATATGACCGCTGAGACTCTCAAACATCAGTTTCACATCAAAAATATTCAGCAATGAACATAATGACAGATGATGAATATTGGTAAAATTGCCAATTTAACTAACAAAAATGTAAAGACCGCCTGTTCTTTACATGCTCTCAACATCAGCAAATGAGCAAATGTTCTAATTGCAACAGTCAGTGTGAGGGGTATGGAGAAAGCGGAGACAGGAAGATAAAACAAAATATAAAGTAATAATAAATGAATAAACTGTAAATTCTTAAATTCTACTAATACTGAAATCTGTGCTTAACTTTAAGCATAGGAGTAGTACTACCAGTGAAGTCAAGTTTGAGAAGGATACATTATTCATAGGTAAGGAAGAGGTTTAATTCCTGCTTTTTTAAGTGCAAAAGTCAGTTCAACCAAAACTATGGATTCAGGAGCAATGCCTCCATGATATGTTAGGTTTTATTGGAGTTATGGAATAAAGACACATTGACCTTCCTCAACTTCTGCTCAACCTGTCCACTATCATTACCCTTTTCTTGTAAGCATGACAGAAGAAATGGATCTTCAGGAAGGATTTAAAAGAGGTATAGTTAGGTGCTTTACAGATCAGTTCAAGGAGGGCTTTTTATAAGGGTCAGTTCAGGAAGGACACATACTTACAGTAAAACCAAAACCCACAGGCACTTAATATCAGCCTGTCAATATGTCCACATAGGACACAACATATTTTGCTGGAGAAAAAAATGTACATTGGTCCAAGAAAGGAGCCTCGTGTTATTTTTTTACAACAAGGTCAATGTGCTTGTTCCTTTGAGCAATATGCCTCCTATTTATGAAGATGATGGTCTCTTTATAACAATAGAGCAGAGCTTCTCAGGCTGACTGGTATGGAGATATGGAATTTTGTTATTGGTGCTATCCAGCAGCATACTGTGGTGTTTCTTTTCCTGTTATTATTCAGTTTGCTAATTCAATATGAAAGCTACTTAAGCAATAATGCTCTGGAATTGTGTTAGCAAACAGAGCCACTGATATGACATTAAGAACACAATAAACAATACATTAAAGTATATTATAGGTCTGGCTTGAACTGATAAAAGCCAGGACATTCAGCCTTGAGGATAGTCCCATATAACAAACACTCCTGAATAGTGACAATGGGTCATGGGAAGGACGGAGTTTGAGCCTGCCTTCTGCTACAGAACATTGTTGGTTGGAAAGAAATGTACTTTGCTTGCTCACTAACTACTTTTCTATATTAAATAGATTTTATCCTTCATTTTTTTTTCTCTCCCAAATCATTTATATGAAAAAGGACTTTATGGCATGAAAGCTGGAGATGGACCAGTAGGGTGTTAGGGGATGCTCTGTGCTTCAACATAGATTGAAACCTAGGAGGAGCTCGGGTTGCACCAGCCAAGGAGGAGGTGGAGTAGTGTGAGGAGCCCAGGTCCCCAAGCCAGGAAAAGCAGGTTTGATCTCCCTTGTGCTTTTCAGCACAGAAGGGTGATCTGTGTTCCCCATAACCCCACTTACGGTATTCCCTTGGGATGCTGCTCTGGCTTCTTCCAGTTGGCAATACTTTCCGCCCTACTTAAATTTCACTGCTGTGTGTTGCTAGATGGCTGCCACCTACCACCCCAGAGCTCTTGGTAGTGGAGGAAAAGATTCTTGTATATATAATATTTACAAAGCATTTTGTAATCCTTTCTGATTACAGGTGCCAAATAAATATAAGATTATTATAGTATGTAGAGATATAGGTGCTAATTGAATCACAGGTTACTTGTATGTGTTATACAAAAGATCAGACTAAATGTTCTAGGAATCTATGTTAACTCTGGTCATATAGTTTTAAAAAGAATCCTGATTTCTGAATATTTTTTGTAAATAAAAGCACCAGGTTTGATTCACTGTGATTGTGTTGTGAGTTACTTGTGAGTAGTTTGATAACTACTGGCTGCCCATGAATGTATTAGTGAATCTTGGAAGTTTCACAGGTTTTTGGCTGAAAACTCCTACTGAAAGAATGTTGTTCACAATTTATTATTATTCTATTTTAAAAGTTTCAGTCATCCAATCAGATAATAGGAACAACACTCTGTGACTCAGGTAACCAACCACACACCACAAATGGTAAATAATTGAACCACAAATAACAACTGAACAATTCAATAATTGCGTGACTGGCAGACTAAAAATATATCATGCCATCTGGTCAGTCAATACTTAACAATAATGAATACATTCATGAAAACAAGGATCAGCTAGTGAATGATTTGGGAACCAAATCCCTGATCCTGCAGTTGCATCCATGCAGAGCCCCACTGAAGCCAAAGGTCGGTGCATGTTAATCTGATTGGAAGTTTGGGGCCCAAAGGAGAGGAAGGATGGCCTTGTATCTGAGGTACAGGACTGGAAATTGGGAGATCCAGCTCTGTCTGAGACTTACTGTGTAGCCTCGAGCAAGTCACATTGGGTATATCTACGGAGCCCACAGGAATGAGCCTCTCAGTCCCAGCCCAGGGCCACAGACTTGGCCTAGTCCTCTAAAAATCGCTGTGTAGGGTTCAGAGCCTAAGTTCCAGTCTGAGCTGCAATTTCAAAGCACTGTCCACACAGCTATTTTTAGAGCGCTAATGCAAGCCTTGTCCACCTAGACTGGGAGGCTTGCTTCAGCCGGCTCTACAGTGCTGTGTAGAGTGCCCTTTAACAGCCATATTTTTAAAGGAATTTAGTCACCTAATGATATAGCTGCCTAGCCACTTAGACACATTTGAAAATCCCACTAGATATCAAACTGCATTTTTAGGTGCCGAAATACCTTTAAAAATATGGGCCTTAGTCTCTCTCTCTTGCTGTCCCAATTCCCCAATCTGTAAAATGAGGACAATAATACTTCCTATTGTCTATTTAGATTGCCCTTACCCTGTGTCTGTACAGCACCTAACACAACAATGCTTCAGTTTCAGTTGGGGCCTCCAGATAACATGAGAACACAAACAATAATGAAAGGGGACTGACTAGTTTTGTACTCTATATTATCTGAGACAATATTTTTACAGTAAGTGCATGTTTTAATTTATATAAGTGTGTCTATAATATAATATAATATAATATAATATAATATAATATAATATAATATAATATAATAAAAAATGGAAGAATATCCCAATAAATGTTTCTCTAAAATATTTGAAAACAATCTACTTTCATGAAATCCCATTTGGTAATGGAAATAAGCAGTTTTGCTTTTTTTAGCCAATCCGTATCAAGTAAAAACATTTCAGTAACTTAATATTCTCTCAGTGCAATCCACAGGAATTTATTTGAAGCAATGTATTTTTGTTTGTTGGTTTAAATCAATACATTTCAAATAGTTGCATCTTAGGTGTAACCAATATATTAGTCTTTAAACCAGCAGAGTGTATGTCTTTATTTAAATCTAATGTGATGTTCTTAACCAGCACATTTTTACTTAAAATGAATATAGATTTGCTGAAACCAATAGAGCGTAGCACAGGTATCATCTCTGAAGTAATGCAGAAAATATATTTTAATGTAAACCAGTATGGTAGCTACATGGCACTTAAAATCCTCTCTTTAGAAAAGTCAATATCAGTTAGGATTCATTCAGGAAACACAGCTGTGTTTTTGTTCTGTGGAAGCCCTTAGCTCTCCTATGGAGACTGACTGCCTGATTCCCCATTCTGCCCTGCCTGCTCCATACCACTCTGGATAAAGGAGGTATATATACTGGGTGAAAGAGGCCCCATGGAATGCACCTAATTTAAGGGGATTATTTGGTTGACAGAAAGACTATTACCTCTCCTCCCGCCCCAGTATCCTTTGGGGCACGGAGATATGCATTACAAGAATACACTTTCTTCTGTTTATTTTCTGCTGCTGCAACCACCATTATTATTTCTGATGTATTTGTATTGTGTCTGCATCTAGAGGCTCCAGTTAAGGATCAGGACCCCATTGTGCTATGCGAGATATTGACTATAAGGATAGCACCACCTGTAGCTACATATGTGTCTTTACATTGTGGACCCAGCAAATTCTGGAAACTCCCATACTACAAATCAGTACATGGCTCATGCTATGATACGGTACCGACTTTCTTCCCCTTGTCTCTTACCATATTTTGATTTCCCTCACAGTAATTTATGAGGGTTTTCAAAATCCCCTTGTTAGCATAGCCAGTCTTAGGGCTCCAAAAAGGAGACTCTTAGCTTTCATTTTGTTTTTTTAAAAGTGAGCGCCTAGCCCTTTTCCTGACCAAGAAGGCTTGTGGTTTCCAAACCCAAGTGCCCTTCCTGGAGGACTCGTGGCCAGCATCTCCTTCCGCCACCCCACTTTATATAGAGGGCTCTCCAGCTGATTTTAGCTGTATGTAATGTGGAGACAAGCAGTTTCTCAAGTAGTTGGCTCCCTACACTTTAGGTCTTCAAAGCTAACAACCAACACCAGGAATTGCACCCAAAACTTATCAGCAACCAGTGCTGATCTTGGCAATGCTGGTGCAATGTGCTCCTGACTGAAATGTTGTTGAGTAAATAGCAGCCTCATTCTGTGCTAATTTCTGTATCTTAAAATATAGCTCCGTGTAGAACATGTTACAGCAATCTAATTTCAAGGTGATAAAGCCATTGATAACTATGGCAAGGTCTGCTTGGGAAAGGAAATGTCACACACTTTGTACAAGGCAGAGGTGGAATACAACGCTCATAGCCAGGTCTGCAACTTGGGTATCTGCTTATGGCCCAGAACCAAAGCCCCTTGAAGTCACTGGGCTTGGGATAAGGGTTCTGTTTTACAAATGGTCCTCAGTTTGTTGGTCTTATATAATCTTCAGCAATTCTCCTGCTGCTTTACCACTGAATCCCACCACTATTATCTCACTCTTATTTGGATTGAGTCGCAAGCACCTAGCCCTCATCAAGCCTCCCCAGCTTATCTAGACTGTGTTTTTCATTCCACTGCACTAGCAAGGTCATAGATGCATATACATCTTTGTCACATATCTGAAGTATGGATGAGGGCTGAATTCATAAAGAAAATGCAATGCTGTATCATTATTTTGAAATTAACCAACCCCTTTCTAAGAGAAACCCAGAAATACTTTGTTGTTACTGATCCGAAAGTGACAGGTTCTGACAGCTTGTCATCGACTGCATAAAACTCAGCTGGAGCCTGCTTTACTCCCATATTCTGACATCCACTCATTCATTATTTCTGAAACGTTAACCTCAACTTCCAGCTGATGGATTTGAGGGGGCAATAATCAAGCAAAGCTAATTTAAGGCAATGGTACAAACCACTCCTGGCTTTCTCAACCATTGGGTTTTTTTATCCAAGGCATTGGCGAGATTTTCAGATGGTACAGAATGTTATGGATTTCTCATTATAAGGTAGCAGATCAAAACTACTGAATACAGTTGTGAACGAAATATAACAGATCAAATGAGTTCCGTATAATGGAGGTTATAACAGTCTTTATGTCACCTTTCAAGAGACATGTTTTATCTTTACAGTGAAAATGTCTGTAATGAAAACAGGACAATTATATTCCTTTTGCACTAAGATGTATGTATGGATATGGTGTTTAAAAAAAAAAATCCTAGTGATAAGATTGTCATATAAACCAACAAAACAGAGCTAAGATTGTGCCTTTACTCATGGTACTGAGCACTGATAGTGCAGCAGTCTCTGTATCCTCATGTAATCCCATGTTGATAATAACTCATAATGCATACACTCAGCAGTTGCATTAAGGTTGCCCGGGCAACCTTAATTCTGCATTTCCTAACTATTGAGTACTTGAGTTTTCAACATTAATGTTCTTTTAACATAGGAAATTGCATCCAAAAACCCCTTATGTTTTCTAAAAACTTAAAATAGAAAAAACAAAATGTCATCCCCTTGAACCATAGTGCATGTCCCCCCCTCCCATGGGTCATCAGCAGGGTTGGGGCCTTTACATCCACAACACAGTGCTTTTACTTGAACTAATGGAGTAATTTGACTTCTGTAACTCAGCCACAGGTTAGGGGTCTATTACAGGAATGGGTGGGTGAGGTTCTGTGGCCTGCCATGTGCAGAAAGTTTGACTAGATGATCATGATGGTCCCTTCTGACCAGAGTCTATGAGTAATGGGGAGCAGTAGAAGGCTATTATCTTCTATATGGCCCTGCCACAAAATGGGGAATGGAGAACCAAAATTTGCCATTGGGCTTCACAGCTATTTGCTAGATACCTAGAAATGTTGACTCTCTGCACTCCTGGGTTCCACTCCAGAGGAGTGTGCAGTAGGGTTAGACCCTTCTGCCCTGTCCCCTCCCAGCCTCTCTCTGTCCCCTTTTGTTCATATACCCTCCCTCCTGCTTCACCTTCCCCTACTGCTCTGACCTCTAGCTCCTGTTTCCTCATACAACTCCTATCCTCTCCCCTGCATGGCCTCTAGGATGGAGCATACTCAATCATTCTGTGTGGATGGATGGCTCATGTGCAGTCCATTTGGCACATAGGAACTGTGAGGGGCTGGAGCATGCCCAGTGCAGATGGAATCTCGTGAAAACTTAGTGGCCAAACTCTAACAACTCTCTGCAGAGCATATGTGAACGGAGACTTTCAGAGGTTCATAATTTGACAAATGTTAGGGAATTTTTTCCTGGGCATGCCAAAAGGCACATCACTGGCATCAGGCAGACCCCCTGGCAAATTTCAAGCCTCTGCTACAAAACATGGAGGTGTGGGAGCTTTTCACCAAAACAGGTGTAAGAATATTTTTAACATGGTGAAAACAATATATTTTCCCTTTATTCTCATTCTCTGAAACAGCAGAACTGTTTTAGCTGAAACTTAAAAAAAAAAAAAATTAGTCTGAGGCAGACACCTGGCATGAAAAATTTCAGATGGTTAAATGATTAAAATTTGACAAAGTTATAAGCAACTGGAGACTGCTTCTTATAATGAGAAGCCTTAGGCAACTTTTGTCATTGCCTGAACCACCTATAATATTAATCCACAGTAGTTCAATAATATACTCCTCTCTCTCATGTATATGGAGCGGCACCAGGAGAGAGCATGCCTGCTGGAAGCACAATCTCTCAGGTGCTTCACACTACTTTGTACTCAAAGTTGTGACTGAATGCCACAGTCTAGTCCTTAAAGTGGAACTGACTCTGACATCTACGAATCCAGCTACATGTAAAGTTTTGTCAAGCTGTGGCATTTCCTACTATGCTTCAGAATCCCTATTTTGGGGGGGAAACAGATCTCCTTCCTTAAGCCACTACTTCAGGTTGTGGTGGCATGATACAAGGTGACAGTGTGACACCATGCTAGCTACCAGGTAGGAAACAGCTGATATTTTATATCTGGCAAGTCCAGGAAATTTGTTACAGCCTTAGATTTAAGCTGAAGCCAATATTACTTCAAAGCAGTTTTGTTTGCAAAACATAATAGATATTTTTCTCCCCCACAAAAGCAGGCACATGCAGACACCAAAATACTTATTGCCTACTTTCCCGAAGAGGATCTTAAATAATTTATAAATGGAGATATACCTATCTCATAGAGCTGGAAGGGACCCTGAAAGGTCATTGAGTCCAGCCCCCTGCCTTCACTAGCAGGACCAATTTTGCCCCAGATCCCTAAGTGGCCCCCTCAAGGATTGAACTCACAACCCTGGGTTTAGCAGGCCACAGATCCCTAAGTGGCCTCCTCAAGGATTGAACTCACAACCCTGGGTTTAGCAGGCCAATGCTCAAACCACTGAGCTAGCCTTGCGGGAGGGATAGCTCAGTGGTTTGAGCATTGGCCTGCTAAACCCAGGGTTGTGAGTTCAATCCTTGAGGAGGCCACTTAGGGATCTGTGGCCTGCTAAACCCAGGGTTGTGAGTTCAATCCTTGAGGGGGCCACTTAGGGATCTGGGGCAAAATTGGTCCTGCTAGTGAAGGCAGGGGGCTGGACTCGATGACCCTTCGGGGTCCCTTCCAGCTCTATGAGATAGGTATATCTCCATATATTAAATAAAACTGCTCACTTCCTACAGGTCAATGTTGCAAAGGCTAAAGTTGTGGATACAGATATTATCTACTAACTCTGGAAGGAAAATATCCTTTTCTCAGATCCCTGCAGATGAACGAACCTATGCAGTCACTTTACAGAGAGCACCTCACCCTTCATGCCCACTTGTCCCTTGTGAGGACACACTATTAATCTCTCTGCTTCTATTCTTTTCCTGAAAGCACCTATAATTTTCTTTTGATGTTCTCCATCTGCAAAGGGGCGAATATATAGTATTTCTAGACATACAAAGAAATTTCAATTGATCACTCGATTTATTACAGCTGGGTGAATACAACAACAACAAAAGTTATCTGAGAATATTCTTTTGTATAAATCTCACAGCTTCACTGAATTGATATTCACGACTCCCTTGTATTCACTTCTTCATATACTTTCCAGTGCACATTTTTGTGTTCAGGACTGTTTGCAGAAAGCACAAGCATTGTGAATACAACAGGAATAAATGTTCATGAGAGAATTTGCCCTGGGAGTGCTTCCATTTTTTTTAATTATTTTTGAATTTTTTTCTAATTATTCACACATAGATTTCACTAAATAATTATGAATTGCATAGGGTGACCATATGTCCCATTTTGGCCGCGACAGTCCCTTTTTTAAGCCCTGTCCCAGCCAACTTTTTTGGCAGAAGTGGGCATTTGTCCCATTTGTCTGTTGCCAACTGATCAAGTTGTCAAGAGCAAATGGGACAAATGCTCACTTCTGCCAAAAAAGTGGGGGTGCCGTGCGGAGGAACATGTGGGAGGGCAAGCAGCGATGTCAGCCTGCACAGGGGGGAGGCAGGGCTCAGGAAAGCAGAATCAGCCTCGCACGGGGGGCAGGCAGGGTTCGGCTCGGGCCAACCCATTGGGGGTGGGGGGGATGAGGAGGGCTCGGGGCAGCCCCTCATGGTGCCCTGTTTTCCCTTTGGGAAATGTGGTCACCCTATGTTTGCAGGTAATAAGTAGAGCTGTCAAGTGATTAAAAAAATTAATTGCGCGATTAATCGCACTGTTAAACCATAATAGAATACCATTTATTTAAGTATTTGTGGATGTTTTCTACATTTTCATATATATTGATTTCAATTATAACACAGAATACAAAGTGTACACTGTTCACTTTATATTTATTATTAAAAATATTTGCACTGTAAAAAACAAAAGAAATAGTATTTTTAAATTCACCTAATACAAGTACTGTAGTGCAATCTCTTTATCATGAAAGTTGAACTTACAGATGTAGGATTATGTACAAAAAAACTGCATTCAAAAATTAAACAATGTAAACCTACAAGTCCACTCAGTCCTATTTCTTGTTCAGCCAATTGCTCAGACAAACAAGTTTGTTTACATTTGCAGGCGATAAGGCTGCCCACTTCTTCAGAATGTCACCTGAAAGTGAGAACAGGTGTTCTCATGGCACTGTTGTAGCCAACGTTGCAAGCTATTTACATGCCAGATGCGCTAAAGATTCATATGTCCCTTCATGCTTCAACCACCATTCCAGAGGACATACAAGTGCAGACCGACGCATGTTCATTTTCATCACCTGAGTCAGATGCCACCAACAGAAGGTTGATTTTCTTTTTTGGTGGTTCGGCTTCTATAGTGTCCACATTGGAGGATTGCTCTTTTAAGACTTCTGAAAGCATGCTTCACACCTCGTCCCTCTAAGATTTTGGAAGGCACTTCAGATTCTTAAACCTTGGGTCGAGTGCTGTAGCTACTTTTAGAAATTTCACATTGGTACTTTCTTTGCATTTTGTCAAATCTGCAGCGAAAGAGTTATTAAAATGAATATGTGCTGAGTCATCATCCGAGACTACTATAACTATGAAAGAGATGGCAGAATGCGGGTAAAATATAGCCAGAGACATACAATTCTCCCGCAAGAAGTTCAGTCACAAATTTAATTAACGCATTATTTTTTTAATGAGCATCATCAGCATGGAAGCATGTCCTCTGGAATGGTGGCCGAAGCATGGAAGGGGCATACAAATGTTTAGCATATCTGGCATGTAAATATCTTGTAATGCCGGCTACAAAAGTGCCATGTGAACACCTGTTCTCACTTTCAGTTGACATTGTAAATAAGAAGTGGGCAGCATTAGCTCCTGTAAATGTACACAAACTTCTCTGTCTTAGCGATTGGCTGAACAAGAAGTAGGACTGAGTGGACTTGTAGGCCTTAAGGTTTTACATTGTTTTGTTTTGTGCAGTTATGTAACAAAAAAAATCTACATTTGTAAGTTTCACTTGCACAATACAGAGATTGCACTACAGTACTTCTATGAGGTGAATTGAAAAATACTATTTCTTTTGTTTATCATTTTACAGTGCATATATTTGTAATAAAATAATATAAAGTGAGCAGTGTACACTTTGTAATCTGTGTTGTAATAGAAATAAATATATTTGAAAATGTAGAAAAACATCAAAAATATTTAATAAATTTCAATTGGTATTCTATTGTTTAATAGTGCGTGTGACGTTGCACCCCATAATGCTTTATGGAAATAGGCTTATGAATTAATTTTAAATACCCTCAGTGAAGCAGTTGGTCAGCTTCCTGAGAAAAGACTATTCTCAGTAAGTGCCCAATCTCAGTAAGTGCCCAATTAAGAAACACTCAAGCCAACCATGAACTGGGAGACGCCGATCCACATCTGAGCTTTCCCAGGAATGTGGCTTGGCTGGTAAGGAACTCAGTCATGCATGGACATGTGATTTGCCCATGTGACTCCAAAACTCCATTTTGTAGCTGGATTCTACACAGGGGGAGGGAGGGGTGTCCACCCACAAGTCCATTTAAACCCTTCGGAGACCCCTCCATTTTGTCTCAAGAGATAGCCTCTCCACCCCAAAGGATACCTGAAAGAAACAGGGACAAAGGACAGTAACTACAGGGGTTGTGAGTGATTGCTGGACCCAGACTAGAAGGAGGTCAGGGCCGGCTTTAGGAAGTGCGGGGCCCAATTCGAACATTTTTGGCGGGGCCCCGGCAGGGATGACTTAAAAAAAAAACGTGTAAAAAAAAAGCCTTTCATTTCTTCCATGTATTATTTACTTTCCATAACTATATAAATAATAAATTATGTACATTGCATCATATATGCTGTTGATTGATTATTAATGAGCTCCGTTTCACATGTGTGGGTCCCCGCCACTCCCTGGGGGTGTGCTAGGGTGGTCCCGATTTTATAGGGACAGTCCCGATTTTTGGGTCTTTTTCTTATATAGGATCCTATTACCCCCCACCCCCTGTCCCGATTTTTCACACTTGCTGTCTGGTCACCCTAGCTGGTGTGCACATGTGTGGGTCCCAGCTGCTCCCTGCCCCCCTCATTGAAGCAGGTGTTCAGGGTTACTGCCCTGGGAACTGCAGGGCACCAGTGGACATGGGGCTGGCTGGATGCAGGGCAGGGGCTGACTGGAGGTAGGGTCTGGCTGCAGGCAGGGCAAGGGGTGTGGGGCTGGCTGGAGACAGGGGTGTGTGGGGCGGGCTGGCTTCAGGCAGGGCCGCAGGGCGGTGCGGCAGGGGTTGGCTGCAGGCAGGGCAGGAGGTGCGGGGCTGGCTGGAGACAGGGCAGGAGGTGCGGGGCTGGCCGCAGGCAGGGCAGGGGGTGCGGCAGGGGCTGGCTGCAGGCAGGGGGGGCGGGGCTGGCTGGAGACAGGGGCTGGCTGCGGGCAGGGCAGGGGGTGCAGGGCTGGTGCGGGCAGGGGGTGCGGCAGAGGCAGCTGGAGCCCTGGCCCTTTAAATAGCCCCTGGAGCGCCCCGCTATCCCAGGGCTCTGGGGGCTATTTAAAGGGCCCGGGGCTCCCCTGCTTCTACTGCCCCAGCCTTTAAATAGCCGAGGGAGCCCTTGGGGAAGCGGCGGGGCTCTGGCGGCTATTTAAAGGACCGGGGCGGCAGAGGCAGCTGGAGCCCTGGCCCTTTAAATAGCCCCTGGAGCGCCCCGCTATCCCAGGGCTCTGGGGGCTATTTAAAGGGCCCGGGGCTCCCCTGCTTCTACTGCCCCGGCCCTTTAAATAGCCGAGGGAGCCCTGGGGAAGCGGCGGGGCTCCAGTGGCTATTTAAAGGGCCGGGGCGGTAGAAGCAACGGGAGCCCCGGACTTTTTAAATAGCCCCCAGAGCCCCGCAGCCCTACCCCAGGGCTCAAGCAGTGGGGCTCTGGTGGCAAGTTAAAGGGCCTGGGGCTTGGGCGCGGGGCCCTCTTAGGCGCGGGGCCCCATTCAGGGGAATTGGTAGAATCGGCCTAAAGCCGGCCCTGAAGGAGGTAGTCTGTAAAAGATTATTGGAACATCTCTGAGGGTGAGATTTTATCTGTATTCAGCTTCTTACTGTTTTAGGCATAGGCTTGCGTGTTTTGTTTTATTTTGCTTGGTAATTCATTTTGTTCTGTCTGTTATTACTTGGAACCACTTAAATCCTACTTTTTGTATTTAATAAAATCACTTTTTACTTATTATTTAACCCAGAGTATGTATTAATACCTGGGGGGTGGGGGGACAAACAGCTGTGCACATCTCTCCATCGGTGTTATAGAGGGCGAACAATTTATGAGTTTACCCTGTATAAGCTTTATACAAGGTAAAAGGGATTTATTTGGGGTTTGGACCCCATTTGGAGTTGGGCATCTGTGTTAGAGACAGGAACGCTTCTTACACTGCTTTCAGTTAAGCCTGCAGTTTGTGGGACGTGGTTCAGACCCTGGGTCTGTGTTTGTAGCCGGCAAGCATGTCTGGCACAACCAGGCAGGGTTCTGGAGTCCCAAGCTGGCACCTAAGGCAGGGGCAGAAGTAGTCTTGGCAAATCAGTTGGCAGCCCCAAGGGGGTTTTTGTGATCCAACCCGTCACAGTGCAATTAAAACCATGATTAATCGCAATTAATTTTTGTAATCACAATTAATTGTTTTGAGTTAATCGCATGAGTTAACTGTGATTAATCGACAGCCCTAGTAATAAGGTAAACAGTTATCTAACCATGACCGAGGAGCAATCTTCACCATCCCTCAGTCACCAGCGAAAACAAGATCCAAAGTGCAGCTAGCTGAATAAATAATCACAAAGAATCATCATGATGGCCATTAGGTTACAAGGTAATGCTGAGGAGCCAAGGTTCATGTGCATGTGAAAAGGACCCAGAACAAATAACCCTGGAAGCCCCTAATGCCTTACTGGGCAAAAATTCATCATGTCTGGTAGATGAGGGTTTTTCTAATGGATTCTGACTCTGTAGCATAAGCAATATATTATAAATCCCTCAGATAAAGAAACTGAATTATACCTAGTGAACAGAAATGAGATGATTAACAACACATGCAGTACCTTTCCCTTTGGAAGGGAAGATTGTGAAAACCACCAACTAACCGATAAACTCACCTATAAGAAATTAACTTCCTGGACTAGAACAGGAGCCACGTTCATTTAACCTGTCCTCCCATTGTGCAAGTGCAGTCTAGCAGCTCCTACTTGAACTACTGGGTTTCAGACCTAATGGGCCGGGACATGATTCCAACATGGCCTTTACGCTCACACAACCTCAAAATCCCACATGCCGTTCTGCTTATTTCTGCTGGGATTTCAATCTGCTCATCTGCAGCCTGATCTCCAGCTCTTGGAACAAACAATATCCTACTTCTCTAAGGAAAATGTCATTTCATAGCAAACTTTTCTCTTGGACTTCTATTGCTTCTCAGAATCAGTGGCATGTAAATGGTCAATCAGTATCAACACTCATCGGTTATTAACAATGTACTTGAAGGAGAGCTTATTAGAAGTGATGCCTTTACATCTGATATTGAGACCTTATGGTTTAAGCATAACACATAAAAATGGCACTACTTCAAGATCCTTGGCTGAAAGACAAAGTTCCTTACAGATGTTTGTTAATTGTGTGTAGGTAATTCTTATCCCAATTATACAGTTGGGGAAAGATAGATTCAGAGAGATTGTGACTTGATCCAGTCAGAGAGTAAGTCAGAACTAAAACTCAGCAGTTTGTCTACACAGTGGGTCAGTGCACACCAGCTGGGGTGTACATTCTAATGCACACCAGCGCGTCACATACTAACTGTCCACGTGGACCTTGTGTGTGCACGCTGAAAGTTCCCTAGTGCATGTTGATGTAGTACAGTTTGAAATAAACATCTGAAAGGAACTTTGCTGATAAGGAACCCCAGATGGAGCATCCTAACACACCATCTAGCAAGCCCTAAATAACTTGCTTACTTCTCAGCCTGCTGCTGGAGAGAGACACTTGGTCAGTCTATGAGTTATGAGGACAGCTGGTAGAGAATTTTACGACCAAAGATTTTTTTGATGGAAAATGCTGATCAATGAAAATGGTTTCTGAGATCCAAAATGAGAAAGAGAAAGAGAGGCCCCTCCCCCCTCCAGAAGAGCCCAGTGGTTAAGGCACTCACCTGGGATGTAGGAGAGAAGATCCAGATTCAAGTTCCTGCTCTAAATCAGGCAGAGCATGTATTTGAACTTGAGTCTCCCACATTGTAGGCCTGTACCCCTATCACTATTGGCTCTTCTGGGGGTGATACGTTACCTCTCGTGTTTTTCTCAGGAAACCTTTCCAAAGTTCTTGGTTTTGTTCAATACTCAATGAAAGCAAATGCCATAACTGCCTTTTTTTTTTTTTTTCCAAAACAGAGTTCTTGCTTTCTGGCCAGCCCTATTACAAGTGTGTTTGGGACCCTAGAAAGCCAGACATCCAACCATTTAAGGCCAGTCTTGTTTGACTTTAAAACTATTCAGAAAGGGTGAAATTCACCCCTGCACAGGGGAGAAATATGATTTGGATCCCAATTAAGCATTCCACTGGCCTGCTGCAGAATGGTGAATTTCATCTTAAGGACCACAGAGTTTTAAGAGGACTTAGTCATGAAGGTAAATCTACCTTCAAAAAGAAGTGGAAACTAATTTACAGTTTCACTTGGGTGGTTTTTGCAGTTTTTCCAACCTGCCTTCACTTATTTGACTTTGATTTAATGTGGAAAAAATGCAAACAGAAATAAATGAATACTAGAGATGAGCGGTGTGCAACTGGAATGGAGATGTTCACATTTGGATTTGAATCAGGACTCTCACGTTGCTGGCCAAGCACCTCTGTTTTCAATCTCTGATTAAAAAAAAATATGTCAGAGCTGTGGAATCCCGTGCAGATAAAGTTGAAGCAGAGAATAATCTCATATAGCCATGAGTCCTGAGGGCTACCTTTTCATAAAAGCACATAATTCATTCCCTTGGAGGAAGACTATTATTCATGATGATTTATTTTGGTAAAACTTGGTGTTTGCATACATGTAATTCTCAAGTGGATCATTAAGAATACACAATTATTCAAGAGGTAACCAGTACAGAATTGAAAGACATTTGATTACCACATTGCTGATACATTTAAACATTGTAATTTAAATACAATAACTAATCACTGTTATTTGAGAGACCAGTTTAAAAAATAGCATGTTTATGAAAAGCGAGTAATTTTTTTACAATAAGATGCTATTTCTCTAATCCAGATCATTTGCCAAGGAACATCCCTCTAGCAAAAGGAAGTAATACTGATGTTCCACTATATATATCTCCATTGTAATAACAATATTCATGGTGCACCATTAATTAAGGCAGCATTTCTCAAACTTTTCAAAGCTGAGGCCTCCTTACATAAGAACATAACGGCCATACTGGGTCAGACCAAAGGTCCATCTAACCCAGTATGCTGTCTTCCGACAATGGCCAATGCCAGGTGCCCCAGAGGGAATGAACAGAACAGGTAATCATCAAGTGATCCATCGCGTCATCCATTTCCAGCTTCTGGCAAACAGATGCTAGGGACACCATCCTGCCCATCCTGGCTAATAATCATTGATGGACCTATCCTCCATGAACTTCTCTAGTTCTTTTTTGAACACTGTTATAGTCTTGGCCTTCACAACATCCTCTGGCAAGGAGTTCCACAGATTGACTATGCGTTGTGTGAAAAAATACTTCCTTTTGTTTGTTTTAAACCTGCTGCCTATTAATTTCATTTGGTGACCCCTAGTTCTTGTGTTATGAGAAGGAGTAAATAACACTTCCTTTTACTTTCTCCACACCAGTCACGATTTTATAAACCTCTATCATATCCCCCCTTAGTCGTCCCAGTCTTATTAATCTCTCCTCGTATGGCAGATGCTCCATACTCCTAATCATTTTTGGTGCCCTTTTCTGAACCTTTTCCAATTCCAATATACCTTTTTTGAGATGGGGCGACCATATCTGCGCGCAGTATTCAAGATGTGGGCATACCATGGATTTATATAAAGGCAATATGATATTTTCTGTCTTATTATCTATCCCTTTCTTAATGATTCCCAACATTCTGTTTGCTTTTTTGACTGCTGCTGCACATTGAGTGGATGTTTTCAGAGAACTATCCACAATGACTCCAAGATCTTTCTTGAGTGGTCACAGCTAATTTAGACCCCATCATTTTATATGTATAGTTGGGATTGTGTTTTCCAATGTGCATTACTTTGCATTTATCAACATTTAATTTCATCAACCATTTTGTTGCCCAGTCACCCAGTTTTGAGAGATCCTGTTGTACCTCTTCGCAATCTGCCTTGGACTTCACTATCTTGAGTAGTTTTGTATCATCTGTAAATTTTGCCGCCGCACAGTTTACCCCTTTTTCCAGATCATTTATGAATATGTTGAATAGGACTGGGCCCAGTACAGACCACTGGGGGACACCACTATTTATGTCTCTCCATTCAGAAAACTGACCATTTATTCCTACCCTTTGTTTCCTATCTTTTAACCAGTTACCAGTCCATAAGAGGACCTTCTCTGTTATCCCATGACAACTTAACAGCCTTTGGTGAGGGACCTTGTCAAAGGCTTTCTGAAAATCTAAGTACACTATATCTACTGGTTCCCCCTTGTCCACGTGAGTGTTAACCCTCTCAAACAGTTCTAGTAGATTGGTGAGGCATGATTTCCCTTTACAAAAACCATGTTGACTCTTCCCCAACAAATTATGTTCATCTATATGTCTGACAATTTTGTTCTTTACTGTAGTTTCAACCAGTTTGCCTGGTACTGAAATCAGGCTTACCGTCCTGTAATTGCCAGGATCACCTCTGGAACCCTTTTTAAAAATTGGTGTCACTTTAGCTATCCTCCCGTCATTTGATACAGAAGCTGATTTAAATGATAGGTTACAGATGACAGTTAGTAGTCCTGCAATTTCACATTTGAGTTCCTTCAGAACTCTTGGGTGAATACCATCTGGTCCTGGTGACTTATTACTATTTAGTTTATCAGATTGTTCCGAAACCTCCTCTAATGACACCTCAATCTGGGACAGTTCCTCAGATTTGTCACCTAAAAAAGAATGGCTCAGGTTGAGGATTCTCCCTCAGATCCTCAGCCGTGAAGACCGATGCAAAGAACTCATTTAGTTTCTCCGCAAAGGCCTTATAGTCCTTGAGTGCTCCTTTAGCATCTCGATTGTCCAGTGGCCCCATTGGTTGTTTGGTAGGCTTCCTGCTTCTTATGTACTTAAAAAAAAAAAAGCTATTACTTTTGCAGTCTTTGGCTAGCTATTCTTCAAATTCTTTTTTGGCCTTCCTAATTATATTTTTACACTTCATTTGCCAGAGTTTATGCTCCTTTCTATTTTTCTCATTAGGATTTAACGTCCATTTTTAAAGGATGCCTTTTTGCTTCTCACTGCTTCTTTTACTTTGTTGTTTAGCCATATTGGCATTTTTTTGGTTCTCTTCCAATGTTTATTAATTTGGGGTATACATTGAAGATGAGCCTCTATTATGGTGTCTTTAAAACGTTTCCATGGAGCTTTCAGGGATTTCCCTTTTTGCTCTGTACCTGCTTCAGAAAAATGAAAGCAATTGAACCCCCATTAGCCCTACCACATGGTCTTTAACACCTACCCAAAATGGCCAGTAGCTCAGAGTGGATTGTGTAGATCTTTGTAGTAAGATACTTCCTCTCCTTTAGTACATGTGTTGATGAGCAGTGAAGTAGTTAACAATGTTGATACTGAAAGTGTCATCACTGGCATCTGAGTTCTGACTTTAGAGCTATTGCTTCAGACTCTCTGCAAACTCAGTTAGATGTTGCTGCACTGGTTATCCTATGGTAATTTTTGAAGGTTTTCAACCATAAGTAAGGCTATGATTTAGTCATGGCTATTCTTAGTAAAAGTCATGGACAGGTTACGTACAGTGAACAAAAATTCACAGGCCCATGATCTGTCCATGACTTGTACAATAGATACCCCTGACTAAATCTTAGCTGGCGGGACTGCAGCTGCACCAGTCACTTCTCGGGCAGTTCCCGGGGCCAGCCACACCGGCCGCTGCTCGGGCGGTCCCTGGGGCCAGCTGCCGGGGGCCACCGAGCAGCGTCTGGTGTGGGTGGTTGTGGGGCCGCTGCAGTAGTGGATGGTGTGTCTGGCTGGGGGGCGCGGCCAGTGTGGCTGTCCCCAGGGCCACCTGAGCAGCTTGCCTGGGGGCCACGGAATCTGTGACTTCCATGACCTCTGTGACAGACAGCATAAGTCCTGGAGACTAATCCTGAAAATCTGCAGAAGAACTGAGAGGGCAGCCACGCACCGTAAGTTAATTTTTTGCTCTCCCGCTCAGGAAAGCATGCTCTATGTTTTCGGAAACACTACATTCACATGTGTATTACAGCATAAAGTTTATGATTCTTCGTAATTTGTCTATACCTGCCGTCTTCCCTCTTATATTCCCACATTTGTGCCCAGTTCTAGGGTCAATGTCCATCTCCTCAAGAGGACCTGGGAAGTCTTATCCCTTGCACATGGGAAAAAATGGGGGTTGGGGGAGAAAATAGAGATCCTACACACTAGGAGCGCTTATCTCTCATATGGAAGAATTGGATGTGATTTGTTCATTATCATAAGACTACCAGGTAAACCTACTTTTCCCTTTAACCACTTTGCTCTCAGATACACAAAGCTATGTAATGTTATGGTTCTCAAACTTTAATACATACCATACAATATCTAAAACTCTAAAGGACTTTGGTGTATTACCTCCATAGTCACTGTAGTAATAACAGACTTATTCTGATAGCATAACAATCATTTTAAACCTATCTGCTTACCACCTGCTTGCAGCCCACATAAGCCCCAGGGTTACAGTGTGTGCTCATCTCAGAATTTGAGAATTCCTGGAGTAATAACTTTCCCCTCCTCCACTAGGTGGGTTGCAAATGGATGTGATTTGAGACAAGCTGGGGGAAACGAAAGAAAATTATTCTCGAGCCTGCTGCTGGCTGCTACTAGTCCTAAGGGAATATAAGAGCTCTTTGGGTTTTCAAACAAGGTGGTCTCGCTTCATTTGTTCAGGTACCATTGATGTTATAATACAGGGGTAGGCAACCTATGGCACGCGTGCCGAAGGCGGCACGCGAGCTGATTTTCAGTGGCACTCACACTGCCCCGGTCCTGGCCACCTGTCCGGGGGGTCTCTGCATTTTAATTTAATTTTAAATGAAGCTTCTTAAACATTTTAAAAACCTTATTTACTTTACATACAACAATAGTTTAGTTATATATTATAGACTTATAGAAAGAGATCTTCTAAAAACGTTAAAATGTATTACTGGCACGTGAAACCTTAAATTAGAGTGAATAAATGAAGACTCGGCACACCACTTCTGAAAGGTTGCCGACCCCTGTTATAATAGATTTTAGAAAGTTCAGTTAAAAAAAAATGTTTAGCAAAATGTGACAGTCAGAGCCCTTGGGGATTGATTCTCCCCTGCCTTGCACATTGTGTGGTCATTTACATCTGAGCAATGTGACTATGAAATGCTACCAAACCAGATTCCTCCACTTTTGCACACTTCTGTTGTTTCACACCCACTTTGGAGCCATGCACAAGGTGTCATGCAGTGCAGAGTCAGGTTTCTGGAGTCTGAAGGCCTCTACTTAACCACAGAGCAGGTACAGCATGGATAGAAACAGTGCATCTTTTCCCTCACTTACCCAGAAATGGTTCACTCCAGATCTCACAGGGCCAACTCTGGGCAGGAGAGCGTAGTTCCATGTCCAGGCCTCATTAAAAATCCTTGGCCGTTTTGCTGTTCCTGATGACAATAGCATCAATTGGTGCGATGTTTATAGATACATTCATGCTGCCAGTGGGACAGAGGTAACTAAGTCAATGAACTCATTTTACATAGATCACTGAACAGCCATTGGCGAGTAATAACTTTACTTAGTGAACCCTACTACTGAGGTGGGGGGCTGCGGAAGGCTCTGTCCCATTACCAAGTCCCCCCTTGCGATCAAGAGTGAATCCTTGAGATATTCCATGAAATCGGTCATTACAATCCAAATGATAAAAATCCTTGACACAAATCTACTTCTCTAAAGTTTTTACAACCATGTCCCCAGCAGCATAAAGAGAACATGTTCCCCTGTCCACCCCTGTCAACCTTCATTCTCACAAGAACCCCAAATTAATAATTATTTAACTGCTGAATAATTATGGCAGATGATTAATTGATCATAAGGCGGTAGCTCTCAGGGTGCTATTAATCAGTATGTCATCATGCAGAAAGAGGGGATAAGCAATCTATATCTGTTACAAACGGTGTAAGGGATGCATTATTCAGGCAGCATGAAAAGGTCACTGTGCTGCTGAAAGCAAGATGAGTAGATTTAGTTAGATTGATGAGAGAGTATTATTTTGTATATTTATTATCAGGGAAAAACACACCATTACATCTGTACAAACACTGTAAATAACTGTTTAAACAAAATGCCAAGGAAAGAATGAGTTCCTCAGCTATCTACAGTATTTTAATCTCAAACACCACTGGGTATTTTACAGGGCCATGGCCACTTTTTGGTTTTGGAATTTTCCCATCAAAGGAACATGCTGAGTTAACTTTGCCTGCCCCCCAAGCTGTCTGTCATCCATTTTACTTCACTACCACAACACATTGTACCACAACTTACACAGTTAGAAGAAGATAGTTTGGTAAAGTGGTGTGCTGAAAAGGGTGGGTTGAGCGGGGCACGACTGACGTTGGTCGTGGTACGTGGTCTGTGGCATAGGGAAAGGTGTGTGTCTATGGAAAGTTGAAAATGTTCAGGACAATCAATTTTTTTTTCACAAAAATTTTGATTTTGCGGAAACTGAATTTTCCATTTAAAAAAAAATGGACAGAAAATTCCTGACTCGCTCTGTTATATATAGCACCCAGTATGTGAGCTGGGCACTCTTACAAACATTCAAATAGATATTTATAAACATTACATTGTAATGGTTTTAATAATCTCTTCTCCCACAGTGACATGTTTATATTTAGCAACTACACCTCTACCCCGATATAACATGAATTCAGATATAACGCGGTAAAGCAGTGCCCTGGGGGGCGGGGGGGCTGCACACTTCAGCGGATCAAAGCAAGTTCGATATAACGCGGTTTCACCTATAACGCAGTAAGATTTTTTGGCTCCTGAGGACAGCGTTATATCAGGGTAGAGGTGTACTTTACAGCCAAATAGCCCCTATGTACAGATTCTTGCCCTCTATTCCTTATCCCAAATTCTTCAACTCCCCTTTTCCAAATGCCAGAAGTCAGATGCGCACTGTGGAGTTTGTAATCTTCCTGATATTCAAACTGGTTTATGGACTTTACAAATTTTGCCCAGGTCAGGAGTGGATCAACAGATGTGTGAGTCATTGACATAAAGATGTTAACTGAAACTGCGTAAGTGGATCAGGTAATTGGAAGAGAGAACTTAAAGGTAGATAGAAAAGGGGATGAAGAAGATAGTTTAAACACTGAAAGAGAGTATAAGAACCGACAGATTCAAAGCAGCCAAGGAAGGACAAAAAAATTGAAGAAGATTGGTACGTTGGTGTAATTGGCAATGTCAAAAGCAGCAGAAAGATGGAGGAGGTTAAGGATTGAGCAGAGATCCTGAGATTTGACCAGGCAGAGGTTGTTAGACATCTTGGTGAGAGCAGTTTTTGAGGACTAGAGAGGGAGGAAGCTAGAATGGAGGGAATCCAAGATGGAGCTGGAGGAGAGGTGCTCTGGGCAATGGTTGTAGATGTTATGGTTGAGGAGTTTAGAGGTGAAGGGAAAGAAGCCAGTAGGTGGAGAGAGGCAAAAACTGATAAAAGGAACTTATCAAAGCTAGTCAAAGTATCATGTTCTGGCCTTAACCGATGTAATGTGTGAAGAATGAAATAGTTGGGAAAGTCTTTCCATAAAATGAGGCTGTGCTTATAGCATATTATTACTTCACACCTGTAGCTTTTGAGCCATATCTGTTTAGTTCGCTGATCAATTATTTTACAATTACCAGCATTACAAAGCAAACAGAAGTGTAAATCACAGGTTGTATTCTCTTCTGCTTCATTCATTATCAGCTAATTCCAATTCTAGATGATGTTGTGAAGAAGTGTGTGAAACAGAAATCACACAGTCAGAGTAAGTTCACAGTGGTGGCAATTATACAAATCTAGGTTTTACTAGTCAACATAAACTTTATGTAGAAGTCACTAATGGGAAAAAACATGGAACCACAATTTATCATTTTACTCATGATTTTTCTCATGATATATATATTTTAAGCTGCTTAGGAAAGTGTGTAAATTTTCCATTTCAGTATTGTTATTAAAAACTATAGACAGGTTATCAGAGAGCCATATGAACACAGCACCTGTTTTATCTTCTTACAACTAAACTTGTAGGACCAGATTCACCACTGTGTTACTCCAGTATGATGCTGTTGTAACTCCACTGGTTTCAATGGAGTGACATACACATAAAGATGAAGTAACAGAGTTATGAATCAGGCTCAGATCGGTCTATAATAAGATTTCTACTACACTTCTATTTAGTTGAAATACCTCATCTGTAACTTTCCCATTTGTTTGTTTATTTATTTATTAAAGATAAAGGGGAGTAGACAATTTCCAGACAAAAGTAATTGACCTAAATAAAATATTTGCTGTTTGAAGACACATAATAACTAGTGAAATTATATTAGGAATATGTAATAAAATCATTTATGTTCTGTGCACTGATAGGTGAACATCAAAAATTTGATGGTTATGAGAAGCGATGCTTCTTTCAACCAGGTGCGGGAAAAGCAGTCCAGATCAATTAAATATAACCTAAGATTAGATATGAGCAATCCATTTTGAGCAACATTTGGATGGCCTCAGTTCATATGCTGTTCAACAAGTGCATTCCCAATACAAAATATGTAATACAACATCCATAGTCATGAACAAGCTGATGAAGAACACTGCATTGAGTTGAGTGTTCTCAAAGGTAAGCCTTAAACTAATTTGAAAACCACCTGATGGTTATGTGAAACAGTGGGAAATATTCTAGTGGGAACTCTATTTCCAAAGAGGAGTAAGACTGGGATCTTCCCTGTTGCTGGGGGCACACTTACACGAAAGAAAAATGCTGCTGCTTATTTTCCATCCAATTCCATAATCATTTATAAACTCACCGCTGGGATGTCACAAATACGGGGGGATGTGGCTTCAGGTAGGATATAAACAGCAGGAGTAGATGAACTTTTAAAAAGCCATGATGCTGTTTTCATATGGCTCAGATCACCCCTTTCTGAGCCAGAGTGTTACTACTCCAAAATTGGTTTTCATTAAGCACCGGAGGGAGGTATTTAAATTTAATCACATTCCACTTCAGCCCTTATCATGGCGGCAGTTAAGCAG
Source organism: Platysternon megacephalum (assembly GCA_003942145.1). Lineage (NCBI taxonomy): Eukaryota > Metazoa > Chordata > Testudines > Platysternidae > Platysternon > Platysternon megacephalum. Next base: position 17,088,928 of record QXTE01000012.1, read on the forward strand.
GTGTGGATTGAGGGAAGGCATGGTTTGCTGATTTGTAAGATGCTTTCTTCCAGCATATACTAGCCAGATTGCCATCCATGCTTCCTGATAAACCATGCCTTGTTATGGCAAGGGGAGCATGTCATGACCCACGGAAAGTGACTGCTGAAATGCAAGTTCTGGAGCCCAGATCTCTGCAGGAATCAAAAGGAGAAACTGCTGTCTGATGATCTGTACTGTCAATCCCAAGAGTTCAAGAATCAGAAGCGGTGACTCGGATCGTTATTGATTAAAAACTTCACAACCTTTATTATCCTTGTTCAATCTTCTGGTTGTGGGGAAGCACCTGATAGTGGTCATAAGGGAGCATATACCCCGCTACTGAAATACACAGAAGGTATTACACATAATGTAGATGAGCAGGCACAATTAGACTATGGAATTTATTACCACAAGATGCCATTGGGTCCAAGCGCTTAACAGGATTCAGAAAAGATTTTGACATTTGTATGGATGATGAGAATAGCAAGAACTAAAACAGGAAAAAATCAGAGTTTTGGAAGGGATATAAACCCTCACGCTTCAGGGCATAAGGCAATCTCAAATTAATGGGGGTTAGGAAAAAGCTTTCCTTGTGGCCAGGTTATTTCATATTTGCCTACTCTGGGGGTTTCTTGCAGCTGCTTCAGATGAAGGTACTATTGGCCACCGCCAAAGACAAGAACCTGGACTAGATAGCATAGCAATTCCCGTGTTCGCATATGCTGGTAGCAGGCTCATTCTTCCTCATAGGTAGGAAGGGGAAGGGCAGGGCAAAAGGGAGGGGAGTTTCATGTTTCTCTTCTCAGAGAGCCACAGCAATTCCTCCCTCATCAGTATATTGTGCTCTCTTTCCCGTGTTCCTTTGATTTGCCTGTGTTGGGACAAAGCAAGTGGTCCAGATCATTGTTCACTGGAGCCTCCTGTGTTCAATGAAACAGAGAAGGAGCACTCCTGTGATCAGAGCTCCGCTCCCTCTGTCTGATTTAGGCAAAAGGGGGTGGAGCACAGCTCAGGAATATTCCCCACCAACCCTTAAGAGGAAAAGAGAGAGGTAGAGAGAGATGTCAACACAAGCTCAGGCCACCAGCAGGGCCACTAGGTACTGTTATGCTTGTCTAAATCGTAGCCTGTCTGTAGCGCTCATGAGAATCCCTTGCAGTGTGTGTGTGTGGGGGAGGGGTATAAGACCCTGGAGTTTTTATGAAATCAATTTACATTTAAATCTTCCTCAGCTGTAAAAAGTTGCATCATGCCTACATAAAGCAGGCAAACAAATGCAGCTTCGTGAATTATTTAGCCACAGCAGGCCAGATTTTCAAGTGCTCAAAACCCACAATTGGGATTAGCTTTTCAAAGGACCTCTGCTCCTATTTACACACCTAAATAAGGTCCAGATTTTCAACAGGGTTCAGCACCTTACATTTAAAACAAAAAAAAATCTGGCCACATATTTAGCTGCCTCGGTGGGAGCTGAGTTCTTTTTCTTTTTCTTTTCTTTAAAAATCTGGCCCAAGATGTCAGGTTAAAAAGCTTTTCAGTTAATCTTTAATTAAGGGCATTTTAAGAGTGCAAAATAAAGAAAATGGGACAGCCTCAAGATGTTTCACTAATATAGAGCACCTTTGCAGCCTGAGGTAAAGTTAATAGTAAGGCTGAGGTAATTTCTTGGTGAGGAGGAGCAGTTTAATATTGGTTTACAATCAGACAATATGCCAGTCTCCTGACTGGAATGAAGATAGTTTGTCAGTAAACTAATTAGATAGTTTCAAATATTTAATATTTCTGTCAGGTTAGTTGCATAAATGAAATAAATATATTTGTAACCAGGCTGTTAAAACTATTTAGTGGGAAAAATAACATAAATTTGCCCGAGCAGTTATCATGAATTTAATACAAACAGCTGATAAAACGTCCACAATGACAACTTAGTGCTGAGCCAGACTGTTGCCAGAGACTGCCCTATGATTCCTCACAAATACGGCCACCACACTTTGTTCCCCAAAACAATGTTACCATACATTTGGTAAATATTTTTTCTCACAGATAACAAGATGCTGTGTGTCAAAGTATCTATGAGATGCTTGAATTTTTCTTCCATAAGTTCGATATGCCCTCTTGAATTCCCACTTTCTATTTGAAATTTCTGCTTAGCGTTGCTGTGTAAAACAGGTGCTGTGCTACAACTCAAAAGCAGCTGCATTTCAGTGGTCGGCAGATTATATGGAGGAAGCATGGTCTTGTGGCTGAAGTACTGGATTGGGCCTCAGGAGATCTGGTTCTGTGCTCTGCCACTGAGTTCCTGAGCACCTTTGGTCAAGTCATTTCACTTCTCTTTGCCTCAGCTTCCCCCATCGGTAAAACAGGGATAATAATACTTTCCAACCTCACAGGGATGTTGTGAGGATAAGTCCTTTAATGTTTGACAGGCACTTAGATGCTAGGGTGATGAGTAGCTATATAAAATACTAAGATATATATATCAGGAGTCACCCATGCAGCTAAAACAATCTTTTCATTGCAATATGTAATACACAACAAACACATTAGTATTACAACAAGTATGTTTTAGTGCCATCTAGCTATCTCCCAAGGTAATTCAGTACCCTATACGCCTCCAATGAAATCTGTCCTTTTCTTAGCAGAAATAATAGAATTGCTTGAAGTCTGCTATATGCAGTGGCGTTGTAGCCATGTGGGCCCCAGGATATTAGAGAGAGGTAATATCTTTTATTGGACCAACTTCTGTTGGTGAAAGAGACAAGCTTTCAAGCTTACATAGAGAAGAACTATGTGAGCTCGAAAGTTTGTCTTTCTCACCAACAGAAGTTGGTCCAATAAAGGATATTACCTCACCCACTTTGTCTCTTTAAATTCTGCTTACATTTTTTGCAGCTGTCAGTCATAAATACAATGGTCACCATTAAAATATTTACAGCTGCCATTGGCAAGAAATTAATGTTACAGCATGGCATTCTGTATACTAACATCTCTGTACTTTAGTATAGGACATAGCACGCAGTAATGTTAATTACTTGCCACTGGCAACTGTAAATATTTAATAGGTGTGAATGGAATGGAATGAAATAGCATTTTCTAGTATTAAAGCATTGTGATACAGCAGTAGCACACTGCATAAATATGAGTAAGCAACCACAGACTTTGTATGCATTTGGAGTCTGGTCTCTGCTGCATAAAAATGCTCTGTGGATTCCCTTGCTACTGTAATTTATGACTTTATTTTGATTGAGAAACACATCCGTAAGGGGGCAAAAGCCATGTGTTACCTATGCATTAAGACAACCATGCATGGGGATTGACTTTCCTTATCTAAGCAAGCTGCTACACACAAGTGTAGGTTCTATATGCTGTGAACTCTAAAAATGTGGCAGGCAAGTAGATTCCTGCAAAATTGCCACAGATGAACCAGCATCTCCTGTAAGTGGAGTGTGTCTGTCTACATAGCAAAGCTGTTATTCACACTCAGAACAGTGATGTTATACACCTCATTTCAGAAATGCTGCATTCTGTTTCCTTACTGATGGCATCGGACATCTTTTGCAAGTTACAATGTGCAACGTAGGTTCACTGTGAAAAGCATGACCGTAATGTAAAAACACACATTGCTTATTAGCTTCCATGCTATTTATTAGGGGGAGGGATAGCTCAGTGGTTTGAGCATTGGCTTGCTAAACCCAGGGTTGTGAGTTCAATCCTTGAGGGGGCCCTTTGGGGCAAAAATCTGTCTGGGGATTAGTCCTGCTTTGAGCAGTGGGTTGGACTAGATGACCTCCTGAGGGTCTATTCCAACCNCTGTCTGGGGATTAGTCCTGCTTTGAGCAGGGGGTTGGACTAGATGACCTCCTGAGGGTCCATTCCAACCTTATGATTTTATGATATGACTTCATGGTAATTATATGTCACAAAAATTAGAAATATGCTATAATGGTATTATAAATATACTGTAATTCAATATATCTATATTCTAAAGTGTATCCAAATATTATATTCCATTTACCACTGTCTCTTTGGAGACTGCAGTGTTAATGCATCCATGGACTAATGCAAAAGCCCATTGAGGTCAGGAGTCTTTCCATTGATTCAGATGGGCTATGGATTAGTCCCTTACTGTAGAACCTGATCGATAGTCCCCTGAGTAATTACTTTAGCCTTTGTCACTGAAGACTCAATTTATGGGTTGGTGGGGTGAGGGGCCCTCTCTGCAAAGTGGCATTAAATAATCTCTTGAGGCATTCGGCACATAATGCCAAATTCATGAAAAGAAGCAATATGGGTCTGTAGATTCACAAATACATACTCTTCTGCCCACATTGGCAAAATAGGCATCTTTCTACGACAGCATTTATTTCAAGCTAGTTATTTTTAAATTAGCTATTAGCAGCTATCTAATTATTACCCAGTTATAAACAGGATGCAGCAGAAAAGTGGCTATCATGAAGTAGAAATGTATGTGATATACGCTGGCCTTCAATACGCATAATGAATACTGTATTAGCAAAGATTGCTTTCCAGCACCATCCCCACTAATTGCAAGAAGAGTTTTGAAACATCTGAGACCAGTTTGTGAAGGAAGTTATAAAGCAAAAACTGCAGAAGGGGGTGTAAATGGGAGAGTAGCCATCATCACTCAATAAGGCAAAATGTCGGACTCCCATGGATTACAGCAGGTTTTCCCACCTACTCAGCTTACATTCTGTCTAATATTTCTTTAGCACCTCATACCTTTTATAAAAACCTCTTTATTCCTGTTAATTCCTTCGACTAATAAAGTTCTGCCCATTTGCTGGATTTCTCTTTGTTTTCATTTCCCATGAAGAATTGTGTTTTGTTTTTGTTTTTTACTTTTTTAACCTGCAATACTTGAATAGCCCTGTTCCTTGCATTCATCTTTTTCATAGGAATTGTAGTCTCTATACCTTAATTATAGTGTATTTTGTAGTTCTCTCCTCTGCTGACTACACTGGTGTATTTTAGTACTTCTATCAAATTCACTAGGTTTGTTAATTCCTGAAAACTTTCTTCCCCGAAATCTAATACCCTAGTATTGCTTCATTCTGTTAACCCATTCAATATTATGCTGAATTCAAATAGCTCATGGTGTCTGGTACGAAGCTTCTCTTACTGTCACATTTCTAGTTGGCATCTTTCAAATAGCAGTGGTTAAAACAGATTGAAACATGAAGGGATCTCTCATTGCACCTGTAGGAGAGCTGTGGATAGAATCCTGCTTACCCAAGCCAAGGAGAGGAGGGAGGAGTTCCCTCATGTTTTTAGACAGGGAAGGAGAAATACATATTCTCTCACACTCACCTCCACTTTCCTGCACTTTAACCACTGCCTTTTAGAAAGCAGCAGACTATCCAGGGTGGCTTCTCTATTAACTGGTGTCTACACTCTTTGTGTTCTGCAAAACGTAGGGCCCTCTTTGATGATGCATATTTGGCCAAGGGAGTTGTTCAGATATGACAGTAATGGGGACTGTATAAATACAGAGACATGAATAGGCCCTTTAACCCAACACATATGTGGGTAGATAAGCTCCCCACTTGAGAATGGCATCCTGTGATTTTAAGTACCCTGAGAGTTGGATCATACTTCCTACTTACTGCTTCAATTATTAAATGTTGATGAGGTGCTCAGATACTACAGCGATGGACAAATGCTTTTGAGGTCTAGTGGCTACATCTTTCCCACAAATATCTTTCTATCCCATTCTTGACTATCTGCAGTGATGGTGCTTTAGCATCATCTATTCCACTAATCAACATCTTCAGTGGAAGCCATTTTGAAAGAACTGGAGAAATGCAACTTTTTGTTCACTTCTTTATTCCATAATGGGATAATAATATATCTTAGCAAACTCACCTCCATGATGAATGAAATACCAAATCAAGACACTATTATAATGTATTTGTAATACACTAGCAACTAGTCTCTTCTATATTGGTTTTTATGTCATACTCTTAGGGTGTGCTGGAACAATTTGTATAGTGGGGGTGCTGAGAGCCATTGAACCAAACGGCAAACCATGTATATTATGGGAACCACTTCAAGCCAGGGTGTGGCAGCACCCACAGCACCCCTAGTTCCAGCATCTATGTACTTACCACCGTAGCGTCTGAGTGCCTATAATAGTGCATTAAGTGATATGACTCACCTCTGTCATGGGTGGTTTGTTCTCTCATCCTTTCCCCAGGGGGACAATTGTGTGTGCAGTTGAGTGTTTTATTTTGGTGGTTTTTGTTTTTTAATGGACATGATACTGTGTACAGGAAAAGGCAGTTTGTAGAAATATGCCTTGCACTTGGATTTGAAGGTGGTGAGGTTTTTGATACTCTTTATTTTCTGCTGGAGTTAATTAATCTCAGTCTCAAGATGCCCCCACAAAAGCTCTATCTCTTGTACAGACAAACTTTACCCTTATGGTATAAAGTTCCATTGTGCCTGAGGAGTGAAGTTGTGTACCTTGGTCTAAATCCCTGAAGTGCCTTCAAGATTATTCAGGAATTATTTGGGGGAATTTCTGTGGCCGTCGTTACCTAGATGATCACCGTCGTCCCTTCTAGCCTTGGAATCTATGCATTTATGAAAGATACGGTCTGAGACCTTTAACTTGATTCAATGTTCTATGGGAAGCCAGAGATCAGAGGATGGATTTGGTGTGCTTGCAGTAGTCCATGTTGCTGAGGATCTGCTCTGCTTTGTTCTGTACTAGTTGGAATTTCTTAGGGGCTTTTTGTCCAGGAATATCTCACTGCTATAGTCCTGATGGGAGGTGACAAAGGCATGTACAACTGAGGCCAGATCATTTTCTACCAGGATGGGATGGGATGGAGATTCCTACCCAAGTTGAGTATAGAAAGTGTTATTCACAGATGCAGCTATGTGAGAGCTTAGTATCAGTGAGGAATCCAAGAGTACTGCTAAAGTATGGAATGAACTGCCCAGTTCATAGAATCATAGAAGATTAGTGTTGGAAGAGACCTCAGGAGGTCATCTAGTCCAACCCCTGCTCAAAGCAGGACCAACCCCAACTAAATCATCCCAGCCAGGGCTTTGTCAAGTCAGGCCTTAAAAACCTCTCAGGATGAAGATTCCACCACCTCCCTAGGTAACCCAGTCCAGTGCTTCACCATCCTCCTAGTGAAATATTTTCCCCTACTATCCAACCTAGACCTCCCACACTGCAACTTGAGACCATTACTCCTTGTTCTGTCATCTGCCACCACTGAGAACAGCCGAGCTCCATCCTCTTTGGAACCCGCCTTCAGGTCGTTGAAGGCTGCTATCAAATCCCCCCTCATTCTTCTTTTCTACAGACTAAATAAGCACAGTTCCCTCAACCTCTCCTCAGAAGTCATGTGCCTCACTTCTCTAATCATTTTAGTTGCCCTCCACTGGACTCTCTCCAATTTGTCTACATCCTTTCTGTAGTGGTGGGGGGGGGGGGGCAAAACTGGATGCAGTACTCCAGATGTGGCATCACCAGTGCCGAATAGAGGGGAATAATCACTTCCTCGATCTGCTGGAAATGCTCCTACTAATGTATCACAATATGCCGTTAGTCTTCTTGGCAACAAGGGCACACTGTTGACTCATATCCAGCTTCTCATCCACTGTAATCCCAGGTCCTTTTCTGCAGAACTGCTGCTTAGCCAGTCGGTCCCCAGCCAGTAGCGGTCCATGGGATTCTTCCATCCTAAGTGCAGGACTCTGCACTTGTCCCTGTTGAATCTCATCAGATTTCTTTTGGCCCAATCCTCCAATTTGTCTAGGTCACTCTGGACCCTATCCCTACCCTCCAGCCTATCTACCCCTCCCCCCAGTTTAGCATCATCTGCAAACTTGCTGAGGGTACAATTCATCCCATAATCCAGATAATTAATGAAGATGTTGAACAAAACCAGCCCTAGGACCAACCTTGGGGGCACTCCGCTTGATACCGGCTGCCAACTAGACATTGAGCCATTGATCACTACCTGTGTAGCCTGACGATCTAGCCAGCTTTCTATCCACCTTATAATCCATTAATCCAATCCATACTTCTTTAACTTGCTGGCAAGAGTACTTTGGGAGACCGTATCAAAAGCTTTGCTAAAGTCAAGATATATCATGTCCACCGCTTTCCCCATATCCACAGAGCCAGTTATCTCATCATAGAAGGCAATCAGGTTGGTCAGGCATGACTTGCCCTTAGTCAATGCATGTTGACTGTTCCTGATCACCTTCCTCTCCTCCAAGTGCTTCAAAATGGATTCCTTGAGGACTGTTCCATGATTTTTCCGGGGACTGAGGTGAGGCTGACTGGTCTGTAGTTCCCCGGGTTCTCCTTCTTCCCTTTTTTAAGAGGGACACTATATTTGCCTTTTTCCAATCGTCTGGGACCTCCCCCGATCGCCACGAGTTTTCAAAGATAATGGTCAATGGCTCTGCAATCATATCAGCCAACTCCCTGAGCATCCTCAGATGCATTGCATCCAGCCTCATGGACTTGTGCATGTCCAGCTTTTCTAAATAGTCCTTAATCTGTTCTTTCACCACTGAGGGCTCCTCACCTCCTCCCCATACTGTACTGCCCAGTGCAGCAGTCTGAGAGCTGACCTTGTCTGTGAAGACCCAGACAAAAAAAGCATTGAGTATTTCAGCTTTTTCCACATCATCTGTCACTAGGTTGCCTCCCCCATTCAGTAAGGGTCCCACACTTTCCTTGACCACCTTCTTGTTGCTAACATACCCATAGAAACCCTTCTTGTTACCCTTTACATCCCTTGCTAGCTGCAACTCCATTTGTCCTTTGGCCTTCCTGATTACACCCCTGGATGCTCGAGCAATATTTTTATACTCCTCCCTAGTCATCTGTCCAAGTTTCCACTTCTTGTAGGCTTCCTTTTTGTGTTTAAGCTCACCAAAGATTTCTCTGTTAAGCCAAGCTCGTCGCCTGCCATATTTGCTATTCTTTCTGCACATCGGGATGGTTTGTTCCTGTGCCCTCAATAAGGCTTCTTTAAAATATAGCAAGCTCTCCTGGACTCCTTTCACCCTCATATTAGCCTCCCGGGGGATCCTGCCCATCAGTTCCCTGAGGGAGTCAAAGTCTGCTTTTCTGAAGTCCAAGGTCCGTATTCTGCTGCTCTTCTTTCTTCCTTGTGTCAGGATCCTGAACTCGACCATCACATGATCACTGCTTCCCAGGTTGCCACCCACTGCTTCTTCCCCTACCAATTCTTCCCTGTTTGTAAGCAGCAGGTCAAGAGGAGCACAGCCCCTAGTTGATTCCTCCAGCACGTGCACCAGGAAGTTGTCTCCAACACTCTCCAAAAACTTCCTGGATTGTCTGTGCACTGCTGTATTGCTCTCCCAGCAGATGCCAGGGTGATTGAAGTCCCCCATGAAAACCAGGGCCTGTGATCTGGAAATTTCTGTTAGCTGTCCAAAGAAAGCCTTGTCTACCTCATCCTTCTGGTCTGTTGGTCTATAGCAGACGCCCACCACGACATCACCCTTGTTGCTCTTGCCTCTAAACTTAACCCAAAGACTCTCAACAGGCTTTTCTCCAGTTTCATACTGGAGCTTTGAGCAATCATACCACTCTCTTACATACAGTGCAACTCCTCCACCTTTTCTTCCCCGCCTGTCCTTCCTGAACAGTCTATACCCATGCATGACAGTGCTCCAGTCATGTGAGTTACCCCACCCAGTCTCTTATTCCAATCACATCATAGTTCCTTGACTGTGCCAGGACTTCCAATTCTTCCTGCTTGTTTCCCAGGCTTGTTTCCCACATCCCAGTTGTGGATGTGTACTGTCTACTATTGGAGATGTGGAGAGGAAAGATCGCCCAGTGGTTAGGATACTGGTCTGGGACTTAGGAGACACAGATTCAATTATCCGTGCCACTAAAAACTCCTGTGTGACCATGGGTAAGTCACTTCATTTCTCTGTGCCTCAGTTCCCCAACTGTAAAATGGGAATAATAGCACTTCCCTATTTCACAAGGATCTTATGAGAATAAATTCATTAAAGATTGTGAGGTGCTCAGATACTATAATAGTGGAGGCCATATAAGTACATAACAGATAAAATTCCTGGCTCTGCTTAGTCTCTTCATGCCTTTGTTCCCTGTCTTTAAAATTGGGATAATAGAATTACTTCACAGTGATATTGTGAGGCTAAATACTGTGAGGTTTGCAGATACTGTGGTGATGGGGGCCACCTAAATACTTACACACTCTTCAAAGTGCTTTCCTCTGTCTTCCAGCATAACCCCTGTCTTTGTTGGGTTCATCTTCAACCAGCTGTTGTTCATCCATGAGATGATCTTGTCCAAGCCGTCATGGTAGTAGTAGTGGCCATATATAGTGAAGGATAAGTAGAAATGTGTGACTGCTAGGGCTTTAGAGGTCCTAACTGAGATTAGGGGCCCATCATTCTAGAAATTGTACAAATATGTAGGTGAAAACAGCCTCTGTTCTGAAGAGTTTATACTGTAAGTAGGCAAGACAGAAGGAAGGAGAAAGGAAGTTATATTATCCTCATTTTACAGATAGGGCACTGAGTCACATAAAAACTAAGTCACTTAGTGACTTATCCAGGGTCTCCCAAGAAGTCAGTGTCAGAGTCAAGAGCTGAATGCAGGCTTCCCACAGTCAACCACTGAACCTTCCTCTCTAATAGATACACTAATGTTGGTTTTTAAGAAATGGGCCCAAGCAGCAACGTTTGGAACCAGATCCATATTTTTCCAAAACTTGGTAGTGATCAGATCTTGATTCTGGTCCATCCTGTCTCTCATGGATATTTTACACATGGGTATTTTTATATGGGTTGGGAACCTGGTGACTACTTAAGGGATTCAAACTTCAGTCTGAAGTGGGTCCCTCATTTTTTAAGGCAGCAGAGAAGTACACCTATATGCAGAGTGTGGGTGAAACATGGAGTGTCCTTAACATCTGAGTGCTATGTTAGTTCCAGCTGCCAGTTGAGGGCTCTAGTTGACCTTTACAGTTGAGTGCTGTGTAAGAGCTCAAGTTAAACAACATTTCTAGCAGAGTGCTACTCAGTGGCTCCATTCGAGTGCTGGCTGAGAGCTCCTGTTGAGGATGCCAGCTGAAATTGAGAACAGTCATTGGAACACTCCAATCAGTTGAGCATTCACTAAATTGCATGGAAGAATGTCAAGAAGCCACCAATTAATATTGAAATGAAACCTTGCTGAATGTTAGATGAGACATTCCAGTTGAGAGATCTTTCCATTTTTTTCATTTGTGATCGTGTTCTCACAGTCCATAGAGTAGTGATTTCATGATTCTCACAATACTTCCAGAGAGGTTCACCGCCACTTTTGCCTGACCAGCAGAGCTAGCTGGCTGATCAGGACTGAGTATGCTCCTCCCCTTAAAAGGATATAGCAGTTTTTGTGCGCCCTGTACACCAGAGAATCCCAGAAGGCAATTTGCTTCTTTGGTGAAGAATGTCTCTGATGTGTCCACTGGAGTGGTGTGGTTGGGCTCAATGGCATGATCTAATACACAGAAATCCATGAGTATTCTGGAAGTGTAAAGTACTAATCAGTATGAGTCAGGGTGGCAGCACTGGGTCCTGTATTGTTACCTGGGGTTCTTTCAACCCAAAGCTCTTGGTAACTTTTACTCTGTGCGAGGTGGTCTCAGGAAATAAATCGGGATACACGGCCATCTGACCAATAGATGGCTGGCACAAACAGGACAACACAAGAGTGCTTTCACTTAGAGCTAAACTTTACTTAGTCTCAAGCACTTACACACGTCCGCAACAGGTTAATACAACACCCCCAACCCTCGATAATTACCGAAGCTGAGTGTGGCTCTCGAGTGGCACAGCGGCAGTCTTCCGGTGGCCAAATCTTCCGTCTGCCTGTTAGGACCAGGAGATGTGTCCAGAGAGAGAGTCCCACTACCTCAAACTTTTCCCCTTTATTTATACATTAGTAATACAATGACATGTCACTTAAAGAAAACTTGTTAAGCAAGCAGTTCAAGCAAGAGGTTTCCTTCTGATTATTGATTAACCAGGTGTGGTTTTTTCCAGAGTTTGCAGCCTTTAGGCCCTGACAGACACATTCCTGAGGGCACATCCTGCTCTTCTAAAATGCACGTATCAGCAACTTCAACACAATTCTTATCAGGAAGGGCGCAGGGTCAAGCTGCCCTTTCTGTGGCACCCAAAACCCCCTCCCCTCCTGTGTTGGTTAAGCTAAGTCTGCTGCATGGCCACTTTGCGGCCTGCTGACTTGGCTGCTTTTAGTAATAAGCAATAGTGGTTTCAGGCACTTTACTGGTTTGCCAAAATCTCCCCGTGCAGTATGGCTCCATGTCATGGATGAAACTTTACCATTGTCATACAGGGGGGTTATAATCAATTTTCAATGTTTATGGAACTTGAGGTCCTGATTCCCCTCTAATTTCATTGTCTTCTGTGAAATTGTTCCTGATTTAGTGAGAGGAGACTCAATCCCGTGGACCTACTTAAACTTCAGAAGGAAGCAGGGCCTGTAAAATTTGAGAGCTGTTCAGGGGCTTAACAGGAAGATAGAGGGAGAAAACTGACTTCAGATACAGGAGAACAGGGGATCAGCTGAATTCTGAGCCTGACATTTGCATGCTACACACGTTAACGCAGAGATCCACCGTTGTAACTAAATTGGCTTATTGTATGCCATTAATGCATTATTTTTAATCATTTCCAGCAGGCTGCAGATACTGTTACTGAGCAAGAATCCTTCTGCTGTCAGGATAACTATAGGATTACAGATGCTCAGCATGCACGTAATGTCAAATTCTCCAGCCACTAAAATATTATGCCTGAGGCATTACAAGCCTTATTCATTTTAAACTTGACAATTCAGATTGTTGCATAGCAGTTAACAGAATTTCACAACATCATACTGGATTTCCCTGTCCTACAGTAGGTTGCTGTGATAAGAACATACATTGAAGATTGTGCTGATTTACTGAAGGTTACTGTGAGATGAAACAGGGCAGCATGCTTCAAAGAACAGTTGTTAAGCAGAACAAGAGAGCTAAAGGGATATATTTTCTGGACACCCAACCAAAAAAAATGACTAATGTTTAGATAGAAAATGTTCTATTTAAATAATGGACATATGACAGAAAAAGTTTAAGAAAGCCAGATACATTTCTGTAGTTAAAGATGAGTGTTCAGTGAAAAGAAAAGTCTATAAGTCAACTGTAGATTGTCAAGTCACCACTAACTTTGAAGTTCCTGACTTTTATAGGTTGGGGGCATTAATCTTCTAAAATAAATTTCAAATTTGTCACTCGTGTTCTAATTTTAGTGCACAAAATCGCATCAGGGTAAATCCTCCGTTCTAAGGGAATAGGAAATAAATCGTTTCGTATCTACAGACAAGAAAGATCAAACTGGTGCAGAATGAGTCTGTTGATTCAGCATATGGCAGAGCTGGTCAAATTACATTAATATTAGTGGATATGTTATTGTTTATTCATTTGTATTGTGGCAATGCCTAAAGGCCCCAACCAAGACTGTATCCCCATTGTGCTTGTCATCTGCCAATATAGTGTGGCCCATTTGCAGAGCGGTAACAGAATTTGGGCCTTGTAGGTCAGTTTCCTATGTAAAGCAGAAATTGATGATGCATAGTCTTTCTGAGTGTAATTTGTTTATTTACAGAATATACACAAGTCCTGTTCCATTGCACATGGGGTGGTAACAAGCGGCATACGGACAACTCCCTCTCGCAGAAAGCTCAGGTTCAACTCCTCTGCCCTGTCCCCAGAAGCTTCTGCTTTGTGTCACTGTCTCTCTTCAAGGGCCATGCACAAGTCTTACTGCTTCACAAACAGTCTCCTTTCCCTGCCACAGTCCTTGAGTTCCTCACCTGGGAAACCCTGAGTCTCGGCTACTCACTGAGACCATATGACCTGAAAAGATGATCCTGGGTGGGTCTACCCTTTTTGTGCTGCTGCTCTGAGATACCAAGGAACCTCAGAGCTTCAAATGGCAGACAGTAGAGAGTTTTCTAATCCTCACATTTAACCCTTAACTTCTGGGTGTAGTTACCACCTGTCATCTTTATCACCTCAGCTGGTCCAATCAAACTCCACCACCCCCACTCAGCTGGGGAGGAGGATTATATCATTATACAAGTGTTCAGGACACGGTGTACTCAGCGAAACTACAGTGGTCCCAGTGATAGAAGAGAATAGAGCTCAAGGGCTAAAGGGATAGACTTGTTGTGTAAATATGGGGCATCAAACCATTTGTTGTTACAACATTCAGATCTTGCGTTTAAAAGATCTCTTAGAACCTCTGTTCTTCTCTTTAGGCATCTTTCTGTGAGGAAAAAGAGAGAGGGTTTTTTGCTGTGCAAGTTTTTACATGTGGTCCTACTTCGTAAAGAATAATGATTTTCAGCTAATAGGCTGCAAGTGTTCTATGTCAATGTCTAGATTGTGTCTCAAACCTCTCAATCATTTTTACTTGTATGTATGAATAGTCACATTGGTATAAAAAGGAATCAAACTTTGGTACTCATGAAAGGTAAGGTAAATGGAAAAAGTAATAGAGATGAGCAAACCCGTTTCCTTTAGGTTTTGCTCATCTCTATCTTTATAGGTTCAGAATGAATGGTTTCTATACATGGACCTATGGAAACCTGCTGTGTAATATTTGTAAATAGCAGTTTTGTTAATAAAAAATACACTTTATATTCATGGAATGAACATTTCCACAGTGTGTGTGTGTGGCAGGTTGTCTTATATATAAAAATGTATATCTGGGTGGGAAATGTTTTATATGCAAATAGTGTTTTCTGTCAGTTGCTACCATTAATCAAATTGAGCCATGTATGTAATAAAATGACGTCTCATGAAAATTCATGATTGCTGCTACAACAGTTGTCAACAATTGCTGGGTGCTGATGACTCTGAGCATGAGTTGTGCAAAAAAATATATATATATTGGATTCCCAGTTGTTTTTATAATGACACCATGCTCACAAGCCCACTACTTTCCGCTTTATTTCAGGTTCCTAAAGTCAATTTTGGCCCCAGGTTGCTTCCCGGGTAGGAGGGCCTCTTAGGTTTTCCAGTGAAGAAGCGAGCATCATTGTAATGGCATTAAAGAAAGCAAAAACTATTTGCTCCGAGCGACAAATTATAGCAACATTAAGCAACAATTACTATAATGAAAATTATTGAAGCAGCAAGGTAGCAGACAAGCTGTGTACATCTGGTCTGTTCATCTGCTTCTATGGAGAGTGCTTCAGAGAGCGAGAGAGCTGATCATGACATTTTAGTAGTGTTTTAAGCAGAGGAGAACAGAGAATGTTGTTCCCTCTCATAAACTTCCATTTTGCCCTCTTGAAGAAAAAAGCTTATGGAGTGTAAACACATATCTGCATCCTTTAACTACAGAATAACATCTCCCAGTAGCAGATTACATAGCAACATCCTGTTGTACTATTAGCTGAGCTCAGTAGGGTTGGGATGGGAAAATCTAGGTACTGCAAGAATGGGTCTTTAATCATTTAGTAGCTGAGTCTGTGTTAGGAAGCCCCATGCTGCTAGAGGTGTCATCTGGCAAATGAGATGTAAATTTGAGGTCCTGACTCTTCCTGATCATTAAACATTGTAGAAAGAGTAGTGGTGATTAACTCTAATATCCTGCCAAATTTGAATTTGAATAATGATTGTATTCTGCATAGAGTAGTGAAATTCCCCTTCAAGCTTCAGTTGAATTGTATTCATCTCTGCTAAAGTTTTGTAGATTTGCTGTGCAGTGTTGGTTACTGCATTTCACTGAGAAATGACTGATCATTAGTGTCTGTGAAGTGATATGAATGTCTAGTTTGTATAATCAGTTAGCAGTGAGTAAAGTAAAATCTGTAGGTGCCCTATCTAAATGAAAGTTAGATAGATAATCTTTATTGCATTTGTCTAAGTAATTGATCAGATTTTGGTGATATTTCTTGATCTACTATAGAAAAATCAGTCACTTTTTAATCTATACATATTCCCTTTTTATTTGATTATTTTTTTACTGGTGCATTTGAAATTTTTTTTTACCCATGTCTTAGATTCTTCTGTAATGGACTTTCAGCCTGTCCGGAAGCAGGAAGGACTGGAAAGCCCACAAGAGACAGCCCTTATGAAATTTGAGCCAAACATCTGAATACTTATCAGAACCAAGCCTCCACATTTTGTAAAGTTCCCTCTGGGCTATAGGCCCTGATTCAAGAAAGCACTCAAGCATGTGCTTAACTTTAAGCATTTACTTAAGTCCATCCCTGTTCAGCAAAGCCCTAAATCATGTGCTTATGGTTAATCATATGGTTAAGTGCTTTGCTGTACTGGGGCCTTTATGAACAGCATAGGCCAATCTGGCTCCGGATTCACCTGTTTTAGACACTGGCATGGGAAGGAAGGGGAAAAATGCATTTTGTTAAATCCAGAATACTTAAAGCTGCAAATCCTAATGTCCAGGTGCACTGGGGATGCTCTCTTGTCCCCCATTCGATACACCACAGGGAAGGTTTTTAAAGTCATCAGGTTGAATCCCAAAAGAGAGTAAGAAGGCAAAATCTCCTTTACAGACAACACTGGCTTTGAACTTCCCTTTGCCCACTTTCATAGGAAGGATGAAACTTTCTGATCATAGGAATTACCAAACTGGATCAGACACAAGGTCCATCTAGTCCAGTATCCTGTCTTCGACACTGCGAGAGACTTCTGACAAAGGTGTAAGAACCCCACAGTAGGGAGATGTGGGAAAATCTGCCCTCATCCCAACTCATCTCATATGATCCTTGTCTCTAAGAGCTAACAATTGGTTTAAACCCTGAAACCATAGGTTTAATGTCCTTTCCAAAATTATAACTTTGGATTTCTGGAAAATTTTTATATCTATATAAATATCCAGTCCCTGATGGTTGCCAACGAAATATAATCAATTTAAAAACACTCTGGGGCAGATTCTGCCACTCATGCGTAGACTGGATAGTCCCTTACCCCTCCCGAGGTGCCTTGGAATGAATGGGACTGCTTATGGAGTAGGGTTATTAAGGGAGCAGAATCTGGTCTTTGGTGAGAAAGTAAGGACTTTGATCAAACACGTTGTCCTGGATGATTTGATTGTTGAGCTCTGTCAAGATTGGTAGGCCTGGAAAATGGCTTGTCTTAACAGTTATCTCATAATACTGCAGACTGGTGACTGGGGTGTAGAGCTTTGATGTGTGTCCCATCTCCATCCATAATCCATAGTGAGGATTCATACAACAATACTGGTTCTATGACCAGTTCTGGTGACAGTTCTAATTTTTCTGCGGGAGAATAATAATAAAAATTGTAATTATAATAAAAATTTTATTTTTATACCACAATAAGTTATTGCAATTTTCCTAATGGATGGTGAGATTCACTTGGGAGAATACAGCCAGCAGGACTCCTGTGCACCTTTTAAATCCTATTTAAGTGCCCTATTTTGAAGCCTGAAGTGGGACTTAAGTAGTGCATAAACCGTATGCTGCATCTCTGCACAGGGTTGAATTTTACCCTTAGATCAATGACCAACTCTACACTCTTATCTAGCCACATGTTGACTTTTCTCTGTGTGTGTGCACATGCGCACACATACTTACGTAAAGAGACTTGGATTTTAAATATTTTTTAAAATACTGTACATTGTTTCATACAGTGTTGTTGTGGCCATATTGGTCCCAGGCTATGAGAGAGACAAGGTGGGTAAGGTGATATATTTTATTGGACCACCGTCTATTGATGAGAGAGAGAAACTTTCAAGCTTATACAGAGCTCTTCTTCAGCTCTTCACAAACCTGAAGAAGCACTCTGTGTAAGCTCAAAAGCTTGTCTCTCTCACCAATAGAAGTTGGTCCAAAAAAAGATATTACCGCACCCACCTTGTCTCTCTAAAAAAGATACGAGTGTTTTTAAAAAATAATTGAATAACCAAGGAACCTTGGAATTAATAGCCTGTAAAACAGTCACACATTCTGAAAGAGTTTGCTTATTCTCACACACATACATTTGTTGATGTTCAGTGTAGAGCAGACCACTGTTCTGGAGAATGTGGCCTCTGAAGTTGCACTTATGTTTCTTCTAACACACGTTCAGGGGGGGAAGTTGGGTGTGTTTTGCTCTACATATACACACAAATTCCTGGAGTCTAACCTAATCTTGCAGGGTGAATTCCATTGAACACTATTGGGGTCCTCCATTCCTGCAGCACAGGTGATGTTTTCAATCTGTGTATTTTCTTACCTGTAGCTGTCACTGGCATGAATAGTGAGTATAGGAATAGAGTCTGATCCAACTCTCATTAAAGTCAATGGGAGTCTTTCCATTGACTTTAGTGGTAGTGGAATAAAATCCCAGGGTCCTGACCGCAACCCGCTCCCTTCTAGACCTCACTCCCATCCCAGACTGGGGGATACTTCCTTTGTCTGTCTTCTCTGTTTATATTAAAAGCTATTTGTGTCAGGGATGACTTTGTCTCATTATGTGTACATACAGCGTTTAGCACAATGGTTCCTTGATGTTGATTGGGACCTTTATACACCGCTATAAGAAATAGACCAGACCCATGAAAGATACATAGACTCCCCTGAATTGTATTATTTTCTATTTTAAAGTGAGCAGTTTATAAAGCTCTTACATACAGTTACTGGACATTCCAAATGTATGCTGGATGTGAGCACACTTAAAATAGCATTAAATTAATTTGCGACTGGATATACCATGCCTCCCTGGGAAGAGTAACTTGCAGACTAACAACTCTTCAATATGACTGAATCCTTTTGTTGAATATCGAGAAATAGACCTTGAATTTCTCCGGTTGGAGGACAAAAGAAAAAAATTGTTTATCTGTTCTGAGGAAAAAATTATTTACTGCAAAGCTGACGAGCTGTAAGCCAGAACTCTTTTGAATTATGCCATTAACACCTGGCCCGTCGCATAAGACTTTTTTGTAACTCCTGAAAATTGGTGATGGCTCAGTGTGACCGTGTTTATTCAAACCCATAATTTTTCATTCCATGGTCATGCCATTTGTTTTTCAACTAGTAACCATCTTTCATCTCACCACTGGAGACACAGGTGCTGTATTGAAGTGATGTTGCATGGTGTATGCTGTCATAGGGTCAATTGTGTTGATTGCTAGCAGACTGGATTAAACAGAAAGCACATAGTACTTCAGTTAGCCTTAATTAGAGTATGCAATGCATGTGTTCCATTCCAGATGAGACAACTTAATGAAAAAAGCAGCAGGAAGTCATTATAAAGCAAGTAAATAAGGCATTGTTAGAGCTGCAAAGAAACTAGCAGAAATGCTTTGAGAACATATTCACATTAGGGTTTGGTGGAGATGAAAATTTAAAAGGATATTTGTTCTTTAATTTAACTTCGGGGGTCCCATCTGTGAGATGGAGCTTTCTTTTTCCTGCCTTCCTTGTAAACACATAAGAATGCATTGAAAACATGGGTGTTCCAAATTAGAATGGCAGCGTCTGACACTCTTTTTGCACGAGGGTAAATAATTGCAGTAGGTTTAAGGCAGTGGAGAATCAAGCCCTTAGTGTGATAACAGTCACAAAAATGCATTTTATATCCTCTTTAGACTCACTTTGGGGAAGGCGTCACTGACCAGACAAGGAGCAAGGCAATGGAGAATCAGGAAAAAACGGATCTTGAATGTGTTTGAGGATGGAGTCAGAGTCATTCAACTGAAACACTGGGGCCAAATCCCCAGCTGGTGTAAATCAGTCTATCTCCATTGTCTTTAATATTACCTCAGCTAAGGGGAAGCTACAATAACGTTACACTAATGTGGGAGAGAAGGAGAATGGGAGGAAGGAAGTAGCAGAAGGAGAAACTGCAGCTGGCAGATGGAAGGTGTTCATATACAGCTACTTTAGCTGGCATTCTCAAAGGGGAGATACAGCTGTGAGTTAAAAGCTGTGTTGCTACTTTTTTCCCTCAGCATGTAGGTTCAGAAGTGTAAATACTGCTGTAAACTAGCAATTCTGCGTTTATATCCACCCACTCAACGAATGGCCAGCCATATCCTGACCCCTTGGAAATTGTGACAGTTTGATTCCAGAACGTTCCTTAGCCAGACATGTAACCTCTATACAGTGATAACTGAGAAATGAAGCTGGGCGTTGTGTTGTGAGCACTGGGGAAAAGAACTGTTCCTAAGCCCATTCATTCCTGCTCTCCTTGAGAATTCAGGCCCAGAGACGTAGAGAATGTGGAAATCCACAACTCCACTGGGCTCAGGTCAGTAGTGTGCCATGGAAAGAGGGAGGGGGAACACACAGTAAGGGGTAAGGTGGAGGACTAGTGCAGAGCCAGAGGACAGAGGGATGGAATAGGAGTGACTCATAGGCTGAGGAGTTACTGGAGGAACTTTGATGGGACTCAGGAGAGAGGTGTGTAGGGGATAGTTGGGCAGCAAGTTGGTGGTGGGGAAGGGATGCGGGCAGCAGCAGCAGGAGAGAGGAAGTAGAATGTGCAGGAGGAGAGAGGGATGCTATCTGGGGGGGGGGACACTATTGAAGAAAAGGAGGTGACAGGATCTGGTGAAGGAAACCAGAGTGTGTTATTCCATTTTACAAAATGTACTGAGGGGAAGAGTGGGAGACTGGGGGACCTGTGGTTCAGTGGACAGACCTGGGAGCTGCCTGACAAGAGCTCTAGATCTGTGCCAGTTGAAAGGGGGAGTGTCACGAGAGCAGGAGCATAGGAGTCAAGAGCAGGAGCTCCTTCTCAGCTGCTTTTGTAAGCAGCAGACCTGTGGTTTCACAGTGGCTCACGTGTGTCATTAAATGACCTGTTAGAACCAAGGGGTAATATTTTTTAAAGAACTGTATCTGTCTTCATTAGAATCACAACTTAGAGCACCAATCTGTAAGAACGTTTTGGATCTGATTCTCCACTGCCTTGCTCCTTGTGGAGTCATTCCCACAAATCAGAACACTTGAATTTTATGCCCACTTTGCCCTGTTGTAAATGACTACACATGGTACAAGGCAGTGGAGAATCAGGCCCCTTGCCTGCATCCTGATTGTCTCCTGCCTCAACTATGGCAATCTCCTCCTCTTGGGTCTTATTTTATTAACCTTGCTCCACCCATGTAATCCATCCAAACTGCAGTAGCCAAAGCCAGGGCCGGCTCCAGGGTTTTTGCCGCCCCAAACGGCGGGGGGAAAAAAAAAAAAAGCCACGATTGCGATCGGCGACAGCTCCACCACGCCGCTTTCTTCTTCGGAGGCAATTCGGCGGCTGGTCCTTCCCCCAGAGAGGGACCGAGGGACCCGCCGCCAAAGAGCCCGACGTGCCGCCGCTTCCCCTTGGCCGCCCCAAGCACCTGCTTCCTGAGCTGGTGCCTGGAGCCGGCCCTGGCCAAAGCCATAACACCCTCCTATTATTTAACAGAATTTCATGTTTCCTTCTACTCTACCAGTGATACCAGCCTTGAAACCCCTTTCATCTCTGTCACTCTCTCATCTTGGTAGGACTGGCATGTTCTCAGCACTTCTAGAAATCAGGCCACTTATCTAGTTGCCTAAGTGTGGATTCAGCCATCCAGGGTTGATAATTGTGGTTATTATTGGTACTGCTAGTGTCCTCTATGACTCATGTCTCTGGTAAAAGGCTGTCTTATATGGAAGCTTTACTCTAAGAGCTTTATTCCATACAACTAAATGAAACATCTTTGAAAACTAACACAAGCGTTGATTCCTCTCATCCCCATCAGTAGTGTGGCAATGCACAACAGTATTTGTCTCCACACCAGCTGTTTGGGGACTTACAAGAGTGGCCAAGCCAGACTGCTTGCATATGTTTCAGAGTTGCTTCCTTCCTATTTAACCTTCCAGCTAGAAAATTAGTAAACACAGCTTCATCCTTTAAGTTGCCAACCACTTTGCATTCTGGATTAACTGTTGTATGGAGTCTTTGAGGACTGTGACCATTTGTTTCCTTGGCATCTTAATTACTTATGCAATTATGCATAGTGCTCAAATTAGCAATGCATTTTCAAAACCGGTTCACCAAGGTGATCTCATGTCAGTGCAGGGTTTGAATAGAAGACTGTAGAATGTTTTTAACCTGTGGTGTCAGTACTGGATGTGGGCTGCAGCTGTGATTGAAAGTATTGTTGGAGCTAAAAGATGATATCTGAGTTCCAGTGCAGGGATGTTTAGAAAGTTGTAGTCTTTAGAGTTACTAGCTAATCAAAAAGTTGTTATTGATCATTTACATTGCAGTAGCACCTAGACACCACACCCATGTCATGGTTCCATTGTGCTAGGAGCTGAACAGATAATACTAAATGATGGTCTCCTCTCCCTGAGAGCTTACACTATGCAAGCTTGGCTACAGGACAATGGTGTGTGTACATTAACACTAAATATAAATGGACATGTATCACTGAAGGTATTACTTATGAATATAAGATGGTATCAAGCAATAATGCTCAGATACTATAGGGATGAGTGCTAATACAAAATCCCCCCCAAAAAAATAGGTGTGAATGAGTATGAGAATTGCGAGAGCAAAGTTGAATTATCCTAGGCTGGTAACCAAACTGCAAATACTAAGATACTATAATATAGAGTCACTCTGAGGTATGTACAATACTGTAATAAACCTCAACAGGATAGGTACTAGAAAGTTACTGGTGCATTTGGCCAGTTATCTTCACTCACCAATGAAATATTCCAGTGGCTTCCAAATGCACACCTAGAAGTGGATTTATTCCTTTCAGAAATGTAGCTGAAGAATGTCCATTACAAATTGCGAATACAGAATTTGCCTTAGAATTACAACAAATGCAGTCGCTATGGGGGAAATTCACACTGTCCCGACAGCTACCTCAAAGCTTATACAACACTTAAGTCCCATTAACTCCTATTTTGAAGACCTACAAGGTGTTTAAGGCCTTGCACATGTGGGTGAATTTCATCCTTAAACAGCCAATTATGAACTCAGTCCTGCTCCCTCTGAAGTCAGTGGCAAAGCTGTGACTTAATAACATTTCTTTTTATCTTAGTAACTGGAACAATTAAGTACCTGGCTGCCTAGGGAAAATAAATACAATTAAAATAGTGGAGTTCTATATTATTTGTCATTGTTGTCTGTATAAATTAATAATGTAAAATAATTTATCTAGCAAGGGAAAAAGCCTCATCTAAATGGTTGTCTCTGATGAACCCATTGGGTAAAAGAGGCCTTTATTTTCCTAATTTGAAATGTCACTACTGGGCATCGCATCGCAAATAGACCATTGTCTGTGTGGTATTCATTCTCTGTCTAGTGAGTTAAGATGGATAAATTAGAACATGAATACCCGAGACACTCCTAAAATAGTGACAGACTGGATAATACGACACTGGAACTGCATCCCTTGCTGGAATATCTCATATAATCTGGGAAAAATGTTGTGAAAGAATTAATATAGTAAATGGTCTTTTGTCATATAATAAGATTGGATATTTCTTTATTCAAGCAAAATGCCTGGTTCTCATCTGTTATGACATATTTAAATGTAACATAACCAGTGGATTTTAGGTGGTTGTATAGTAATGGTATATCTCTTAAGCTGCACAGAATTGCAAGATATAATTAATAAGCTACCCAACATTTTCCAATAGCACCCACAAGTTATTAGAAGTAAAAGGAAATGCAGTGAAATGGCATCTGAAAGGACTAATGTCCAAGGTTGATTAGGGCAATAAAAGGTTATGGACCAGATCATTAGGTGATGTAAATCAACCTAGCTGCATTGGCTTCTATGGTGCTAAGCTGATTTATACCACGTGAGGATCTGCCTTACAGTCTAAGAAGCAGACTGGGATTTCCAAAGAAACCTAATGAAGTTAGGTGCCGGAATTCCCAGCTGAAATACATACAAAATTAGTAGAAAGATGTACACTGCCAAATTATTGATAAGAATATCAGTACAATATGGCTTTATTGTCTAAATGTACCATATCATACTAGCAAAGGAACTGTCCATTATAGAGTATGTAAGGCACTTATTCAGCTCCATCACAGAAACAAAAATATCTCTGGTTATCGTTGGAAGCAATGTGAGGCCCAAAGTACATAGATTCATCTCTGGCAGGTTTTGGTTTAAGATACTGAGATTTTCTTCCGTAAGTTAAAGATGCAATCCAAGCACTACTTGGTTTGCTTTGCTGTTTGATCCTTTGGTTATCTTATTGAGACTATTTCTTCGCATGCCTGTCAAGTATTATCAGTAGTAGGCATCTGTAACAAGTCCTCTGTCGCGCCTCTCTTCCCAGGGTTCTCTGGCTGCCCCAATAATGCTCAGAGAGGCTTGTTGTTATGCAGCACCCGTGGCTTTATTTACACAACGTTCTCCCACCACCAGTGTTATACTATGTACAGCGCGTGCAGGCCTGATAAACTCTTCTCTTAAATCGAGTCTGCCCTCAGCCTGGAGACTGACCTTCCCCTGGCCATTCCCCCTTCTTCTGGCTGCCAGCCAGTCTTTATAGCCCTTGAATCCTCAGGCCCGCAGGTGCAACCAATTCTAAAGGCCAGGCACCAGNTCTTCTCTTAAACAGAGTCTGCCCTCAGCCTGGAGACTGACCTTCCCCTGGCCATTCCCCCTTCTTCTGGCTGCCAGCCAGTCTTTATAGCCCTTGAATCCTCAGGCCCGCAGGTGCAACCAATTCTAAAGGCCAGGCACCAGGCTTCTCCCCAGCCCCAATCTATTTCCCCTGATTGGGGCTGGCTGAGCAGGGGCTAATTAGGTGCCTTTGCACCAGCACCCTGCTACACACCTCCCCCCTTAAGCTGATGCCAGGCCTGGTCTTCCTCGGCCCCGCTTTCCTCGGCCGGGGGTTTTACTCTGGGGTTGGGCCCCCTGCCCAGCCGAGGGATCCCCGGGCACAACCCCGGGGGCCTTTGGCACGCCCCATCTACAAAAGGTGCATTGGGTAGGGGGTGGGGCACCCCACAGGTCCACACTCACCCAGAGGTCCTCACACCAGTCACACGGTTGGGCCGGCCGCCCCGCAAGCTCCCCTTCCTTTTCTAGTGGGGGCGACGGCTCAGAGCCCACTGCCCCGAGTAGGCCCCCTGTCTCTGGTCCAGGCCCTCTGTCGCTTAGATGTTGGGCCTCCCCCTGCTGCAGTTTTTCCACCCTCCCCGGGGTTCCCTCCCCCGGGTGGTCCTGCCCAGGAAGCTCCCTTTGCCCCTTGGTTACTCCCTCAGGCTCCCTATTTTGGCTTGGTTGTCTAGGCTGCTCGGCTTTTCCCCCCGGAGGTCGTGGGGCCTCCCCTTGCCCCGGGTCCACCTCCACCAGGGTCTTGCCCTCTCTTTCCAGGGTTCTCATTCCCCCTTTCTTCAATGGTCCCTTCCCCGTGGTCTCTCTCCTCTTTTGGGGAGGGTGCCAGTCCTGCCCCAAGAGCACAGGGTAGGCCAACCCCTCTATTACCCCCACCCGCTTCCAGGTAAACCGCCCTTGCACTTCAAGGGGTACCTGGGCCACGGGACAATATTCCCTATCCCCGTGGATGCACTCCACTAACATCCTTTCCCCAGGGATAAGCCAATGCGGCTTCACTAAGTGCCGCTGTATAAGGGAGTGAGCGAAGGCCGTGTCCACTAGACCCCTCTGGGGCCTTTTCCCGACTCGCACCGGGATAGTGGCCAACCCGCGCCCCTTTTTCTGCCACCCAATCTTAGTCCATCCACAAAATGCAGCTGCGCCACATTCCATCACCGGGCAATCCCGGCTTTTATGTCCCAGCTGTCCACACCGCCAGCATACGAGCTGCCCCGGGCGGTTAGGGGTCCCCTTGGGCTCCTCCTGTCGCCTGTCTACCGGCTTCACCCCGGCATGCTCACGGGGTTTCCTGCCCCCCTCGTGGTCCCGCAGGGCCCGATGCTCCCTCGGCGGGAAGTCGGCCTCTGCATATTCCTCCGTTCTCTGCACAGCGGCTTCTAGGGTGGCCGGCTGATGTCGCCACACCCAAACCTGCACGCTGTCGGGGAGACACTGTATAAACTGTTCAAGGATCACTTGATCCATTATCTGTCCCACGGTGTGGGCATCGGGCCTCAACCACCGGGTTGCCCAGTCTGTTAATTTTTGGGAAAAAGGCCCGGGGCCGCACGACCCCCACCCACCGGGCTGCCCGAAACTTTTGCCGATATTTCTCGGCCGAAAGCCCGAGGCGGTCCAAAATCGCTGCCTTCACTGCATCATAGTCTCTGGCTTGGGCATCCGTCAGGACCATATACGCTGCCTGTGCCTCCCCAGCGAGATAGGGGGCCAGCCGGAGGGCCCAGGTTGTCCGGTCCCATCCCGTGCCCAGGGCCACCCGCTCGAAGGTACCCAAAAAGGCGTCGGGGTCATCTGCTGGGGCCATCTTACAGAGGCTGATGCCCGGGTGCCATCTCTCCCAGCAGGACTCACCAGCCTTTGCAGGAGCTGCTGCTGCACAGTCGACTGCTCCTTGATGAAGTCCTGTAGGGCCCTCTGCTGCTCTGCCTGCCATGCGAGTAGGGCCTGCCTCTCCA
The DNA here is from genome assembly GCA_003942145.1 of Platysternon megacephalum. Classification (NCBI taxonomy): domain Eukaryota; kingdom Metazoa; phylum Chordata; order Testudines; family Platysternidae; genus Platysternon; species Platysternon megacephalum. Next base: position 17,115,558 of record QXTE01000012.1, read on the forward strand.
CCTGGTGGGACTGCTGGAAGGACTGCCGTGCTTTCTGCGTCTCTGTCTGCTGCTCAGTGAGCCACTGCAAGGTGCTCTCCATTGCCGGGTCGCCAAACTGTGTCTTTGGCACTAAAACAGATCCCGGACAAGCCCCCACTTGTAACAAGTCCTCTGCTGCGCCTTTCTTCCCAGGGTTCTCTGGCTGCCCGCAATAATGCTCAGAGAGGCTTGTTATGCAGCACCCGTGGCTTTATTTACATAATGTTTTCCCACCACCAGAGGTATACTATGTACAGCTTGCAGGCCTGATAAACTCTTCCCTTAAACAGAGTCTGCCCTCAGCCTGGAGACTGACCTTCCCCTGGCCATCCCCCCTGCTTCTGGCTGCCAGCCAGTTTTTATAGCCCTTGAATCCTCAGGCCCGCAGGTGCAACCAATTCTAAAGGCCAGGCACCAGGCTTCTCCCCAGCCCCAATCTATTTCCCCTGATTGGGGCTGGCTGAGCAGGGGCTAATTAGGTGGCTTTGCACCAGCACCCTGCTACAGCATCCTTCTATCTTGAGAGACTATGGTTATGCGCCCCTGAGAGGTAAAGAATTGACTCAGTTGGTTTTATGGCAGCCGTGAATGTGGCTGAAGAGACCCACTCGAGAGAGACAGTCTCCGCTGCAGCTGTCACATTTAAAGGAGATGTTTCAACCTTTTGGGCTCTGCCTTCTGCGAGCTCTTTTCTCCTCTGCTAGGCTGGACGGCTTCCTCTCGTAACTCCAGAGACCTTTGTTAAGCTCTTGTTTCCAAAGGCTGCAGTCTTGAGTGTGATCTTCCCAGTTGTCCACATCCAGGTCCATTTCTTTGCGGTCTTGCTTGCACACATCCTTGAAAAGAAATTTTGGATGCCCTTTGGGTCTTTTTCCAGATGCCAATTCTCCATTCAGGATGTCCTTTGGGATGCGCCCATCATTCATTCGGCACACGTGCCCAAGCCAGTGGAGGTGTCTCTGTTTGAGGAGTGTTTGCATGCTGGGTATGCTGGCCCGTTTGAGCACCTCAGTGTTGGTGACTCTGTCCCTCCAAGAGATGCCAAAAAGTCGACAAAGGCAACACATATCAACAAAGCTGTTGAGCCTCTTTTCCTGATGAGAGTATAAGGTCCATGTCTCGCTCCCATACAAAAGTGTGCTGATAACACATGCACGATACACAGAGATCTCTGTGTGTTCTGTCAGTTTGTTGTTTTGCCATACCCTCTTGCTTAGTCTAGACATTGTTGTGGTGGCTTTTCCAGTGCAGATGCTGAGTTCCGTTTCAAGTGAAAGGTTGACTGTGATAGTGGGCTCCGGGTATGTGAACTCGTTCACCACTTCAGGTTCATAGTTGGTGATCTTGATGGAGGGGAGGGTGCTTCCTCAACTCCTGGGTGCATTATGTTCATCTTTTTTAGGCTTATGGTAAGCCTGAAGTCTTGGCAGGCTTTGGCAAAACTCTTCATAAGGCTTTGAAGATGAGCTTCTGTGTGGGTTGTCACTTCCCGAGTCTTGGTTTTAGATCTGAGTCTTGCAAGATTGAACAGCTTTCCATCCGATCTTGTGTACAAGTAGATTCCCTCAGTTGAGGAACCAAAAGCTTGTTTCAGTAACAAGGAGAAGAAGATTTCAAACACAGTTGGGGCAAGTACACAGCCTTGCTTAACTCCGCTATGAATGAAGTAGTATTAGATTATGTTAATCTAATACATGCCTTCCATAGAGTCAGAGTGCAAACATTAAATATAATTGGTATCAGCAATGAATAAACAGAATTTTTATTATTATTGTTTGTGTTACTGTAGCACAGCCCGCCCCCCCGGAGCGCTGCTTTACTGCGTTATATCAGAATTTGTCTTATATCAGGTCGCGTTATATCAGGGTAGAGATGTAGTAAGAGCCAGCACCTGCTCCAAAGAACTTACAACCTAAATAGACAAGAAAGATAGGGTATGTCTACACTGCAATTAAAAACCAGTGGCTGATCCATGCCAGCTGATTTGGGCTCACAGGGCTCAGGCTAATGGGCTGTTTAATTGCAATGTAGATATTCAGACTCTGGCTGGAGCCAGGCTCTAGGACTCTAGGAGGTGGGAGGGTCCCAGAGCTCAGGCTGCAGCCCAAGCCCAAATAGCTACACTGCAATTAAATAGCCTCGCAGCCCAAGCCCCAGGAGTCCAAGTCACCTGGCATGGGCCAGGTGTGGGTGTCTAACTGCAGTGTAGACATACCCACAATGACTGGGAGAAAGGAAATATTATTATCCTGAGTTTATCGATGAGGAACTGAGACAGAGAGAGACTAAGGACCAGCTCTTCAAATGTTTTAGGCTCCTAAATGCCAGTGATTTCACTGGAGTTAGGCATCTAAATATTTTTCAGGATCTGGGCCTAAATGATTTGCCCACTGTGACATTATCCAGGGTACAATCTGGACTGTTGAACAGCCTTGTCCTCTTAACTCTCATGCCTGTGGTGCCTTTTACACTGCTTTGCTGTCAGAACATCACATCCACCCCTGGCCTGCTCACACAGCCTTCAGCATACAAATTCACTCCCAGCTAAACACATGAGCACTCTGACCAGTCGCTCATGAATTATTTACAGGGCAACACCAGCAAATTCTTAGTCCCAGACTTTGCCCCAGAAATGTGTGTCTTGTACTGTCCAGCAAACTACTGAACAATGTAAACTCATAAAAAGTCTGTCATTTCATCAAAGGAAAATGATATATGCAGCAGCCTTGTTATCCCAAATGGCGTTTCCCACACATTTCAATCCAAACACCCTGGTTAAGATAAAACAATGAGTTTATTAACTACAGAAAGATATATTTTAAGTGATTACAAGTGATGATGTATAAAAGTCAGGATTGGTTACCAAAGAAAATAAGAGTAATACGCAAGCTAATATTAAACTTAGCAAGCTAAGTGAACTTAAAAACAAAGGTTTTCTCTCACCATACACTGTTGTAAATTTCATAGGCTGGGTCTCCTTTCAGCCTGGGACCATTCCCGCCTTAGTTCAGTTCTTTGAGAGTTGTTGATATCCTGAGCAGAGAGATGGGAGGAGGAGAGGTGAAATGGAGGCCACTGTGTCTCTCTCTAATACCACACTCCCCTCTTTGAGGAGTACTCCTAATTGGGGTTCAGGCAACTAGTAGTCTCTTGTGGATGTAAGGGATTGGACCATCTCTGTGATGAAATGTACATTTCTTGTTTACACATTCCTGTTGCTGAAGACTGTTGGCATCCTTTCGTCTGCGAGAAACGGTGGGAATTGCAGCCTATGATGTAGATGGTTTGCAATAGCTCATGTGACTGAATAATCCAATTCAAGATTTGCATGATCTTTGGTAGTTATTGCAAATGTTTGTATCATGGTTGGGAGCTGCTTCCTTCCTACGGGCTCTTTTCTCTTCAAGCTGTAGGAGTCAGCTTCTGTCATGGACTTTGATATCCTGATGGAGACGATGGCACCACTTGTTACGATCACTTACCAAGATTTCCCATTGGTCAGGATCAATTCCAAATTCCTTCATATCTTGCTTGCATGTGTCTTTATAGTGAAGCTTGGGACATCCTGTTGTTCTTGTTCCCTCTGATAGCTCCCCATATAGCATGTCCTTGGGTATGCGTCCATCTTCTAACCTACTCAGATGGCCCAGCCAGCGCAGTCATCTTTGCTTGAGCAGGGCTGTCACACTTGGTAAATTTGCCCTTTGAAGAACCTCTGTGTTGGTGACTTTATCTTGCCATTTGGTGTTGAGTATGTGGCATAAACAACGTAGGTGGAAACTGTTTAATCTTTTCTCCTGATGAGCCTACGTTGTCGATGTTTCCCCACAATGCAGGATAGTGCTAAGGACACAAGCTTGGTACACTAGCATTTTGGTCTTGATGGTGAGCTTTGAGTTGTTCCATGCTCTTTTAGTTTGTCTGCTAAAGGTGGTGGCAGCCTTTCCAATGTGAACATTTAGTTCTTCATCCAGTGAGAGGTTGGTGGTCACTGTAGAACCTAAATAGCTGAACTTTTGGACTACTTCTAGCTGGTTTGCATGTAAGGTAAATGAAGGATCTTGTGGAAACCCTTGTCCGAATACAACGGTTTTCTTGATGTTGATGGTGAGAGCAAATGCCTGACAGGCACTTGTAAGGCGGTCCATGAGTTTGTGTAATAGATCTTCATTGTGGGCTATGAGGGAAGCATCATCCGTGAATAGAAATTCCTTGATAAGCACCTTTTTTACTTTGGTCTTTGACTTACGTTGGAACAGGTTGAAGAGTCTGGAGGTTGAAGAATTTCTTGTTTACACATTCCCGTTGCTGAAGAAGAGATGCTTAAGCTGGTAATAGCTCTTTAACACCTGGCTGGGGCCAGTGTGTCTTTGTCTCTGAAAAACTGGTTTGTGGGTGTTACCCAGAATTACAACCTATTTCAGTAGCAATCATACAATAGAATTTTATAACCTCACATATAGTGTTGCTATGCATATTATACCAGGAGAATAATGTTTGGCAGATTATGATTTTGCAAATGATACCTCACAGGGATACTTGTTCTTGTTGTGAACATAATAGTATAGACTGCCACACCCACACAAGAATTGTTCCCATATCTCCCAGATGAATCCCAATTCAATGTTTTAACCACAAGAACATGCTTCTGGTCTATAGACCAGCACCAGACTTAGGGTAATATTTTGACATATTGCCAACTCCACCCCCTTTTTATTTCTGTGTGTACGTGGTATGGGGAGAATTGTCAGTACTGAGCGTCCAAAAGCTACTTGTCTAGTCACTGTTGAATAGAGAAATACCTAGACTAATCAGAAATGAGAGAGAAATAAATTTACTGTAAAAGATTATTTTGGTAGCAATCTGGATTCTGAGAATATAGACAATTTCCTCTAGTTTTTAATTAATTGTTTATGGTTTAGACTGATGTAAGTGAGACAGTCAGGTATAATATATTATTTTCTTAACAGAAATAATAGGATTTAGTGGGACTTCATGTTCTTCCTTTTTTGTTGAGTACAAATGATGCTGAATAACAAGTAGCAAATATTTTATTCATTGTTTAATTGTCTTACCACAAGGTACATGTATATATGTTGAAGCAAATCAGTATCTTTTATGCAACTAAGTAACCAAGGGTCATGCTGGATTCTCCATCACTGATATTTTTTCAAATCAAGATTGTATGATTTTCTAAAGGATCTGCTCTAGGAATTATTTTGGGGAAGTTCTACGTCCTGTGTTATGCAGGAGGTCAGACTAGATGATCACAATAGTTCCTTCTGGTCTTGGAATCTATGAATCTATGAAAAATTATTAAATTTAGACTGCTGATTAACACTTTGGAAAATTATGCAGAATCTTAGTGTGACTGGCAATATCTGATACTCACAGAGCTCCTTTTAATAGCTCCAAGAATTGTTTTTCATAGCATATTACTGCTCTGACCAAGGTCATTTAAACTTTAATTTCTTGAGCAGCATAAATCAAGAATATACATTTGAAAAAAGAAAAACAAGCTAAATCTATAATCAGGAGTAACACTTAGCAGTTACTATTGCCTTCTGCATTCATTAATTAAGCGAGGTTTTCTGTTGAGTTATAACACTAGTCAGTTTGCCTAGATGGTTCATTAAAGGCCAGATTTTATTACATATTACATGCTTTCTGCTTTTCACACAAACTTATTATATTGCTCAGAGAAGGTGATCTTTTAAAGCACATTAGACTAATGTTCCTGAAACTCCATCTAATGTAAGTTTTATTGAATTGCTGTAACTAAAAAAGGTCACATAATGATTTGTTCAGATAATGGATTTAGTGAAAGGAAAACAAAATGAATGGGTTATTGTAGTAAGACTGACCTTGATATACATTTATAGTTTCTGAGATTTATGGATATTGCTACAAATGAAGAAACTAAAAAATTTTGTGAGCAGTATTGCTGCCATTTTTTAACAGATGCTATAATACAAGACAAGCACAAAGGTGCTTGTTTCAATACTGTGAGGTGTATTAGAATTAGTAATAGCTAGTCTGGTGCAGCAGCCGAGAATTTTCCCCCTGTGGTCTACAGAAAGCTGCCAAAACTTGTGCAAAAATGAGTATCTAGGAAGCTATTATATGGAAAAACGAATCCATAAACTGAAGAAATCCACTAATTTATCTAAACAAAACAAAACAAAAATGAAGAAGGGCCTGATGGTGATCCATTGCTTAGGGCATTGGCTAGGGGCTTGGGAAACCTATGTTCACTTTTCTGCTCTGGCACAGACTTCCTGGGTGACCTTGCTCATGTTGCTTAGTCTGTGTTTTAGTTCCTTGTCTGCAAAATGGGGAAAATAGCACTACCCACCTCACAGAGGTGTTGTGAGGATAAATCCATTAAAGACTGTGAGATTCTGAAACCCTGTGGTACTGGGGGCAATAGAACTGGCTCAAATATGCAGAATTCCTGGCTCAGCCAGACTTCTTGTTGGACCTTGGGAAAGTCACTTCATTCCTCTGTTCTCCAGTTGCCCATTCCTGCAAAATACAGATAACGATTCCTTCTCCCACCTTTTGTTCTTATCTATTTAGTCACTCTCTGTACATGTGTATGTACAGCAAAATGGGGCCCTGATCTCTCTTGAGGACTCTGGGCTGCACTGTGAATACTGCTTATAATCAATAGGTAAATATATTAATATTATCAGAATATAGCCCCTCGACTTTACATAAAAACAGATTACGTTAAAGGGAATTTTTTTTCTTCTAGCACTGAATACAATAATATAATATACTGCTAACAGTGAGATAAGAAAGTCTCAACCATCTGTTCCTAGTCATTCTGCTTGTAATACCTTAGGAATCTCATAAGAATTCTACACGATGTTTCTTTTCTATAGGAATCTTTGCTATCAGCAGTGTTCAGACGCTCAAGTGGAGAAGACTCGGAAAGGAAGGATTCTGAATTGCAATGAGAAAAATGTAAACAGAAATGACTTCACAAATGCCTTTAAATGTCAAAAATTGACTCAATCATCAATCTTTCTTTAGTTTCCATTTTGCTATGTTTATGAGGTGGGGGAGGGGAATTAAAGTTATTTAAAACTTTATTGAGAAGGAAAATGCGCTGTATTAGTAATCATGATTACACTGACAATATAAACTAGTGGAGAAAGGCATAACAAGAACCAATGACTGGCAGATGAAGGCAGACAAATTCAAATTAGAAATAAGGTCACATTTTCAACAATGAGGGTGATTAACCATTGGACAAAACTATCAAGGAAAGTGGTGGATTCTCCATCTCTTGAGGGTCTTCAAATCAAGACCTTTCTGGAAGATAAGCTTTACTCAAACACAAGTTATTGACTTCAGTACAGGGGTAATGGGGTGAAATTTAATAGCATGTGATATAGACAGTGCTTAATTTTTGCCTGGCACCTCTGGGCTTGCTGCATCAGTTATGAAAGTAAAAAAATGGCTTGAGCCCCAGCACCTTAATTGTTTCAGCACCTCTTTCATTACAAATTAAGCACTGGATATAGAGGAATCACGCTAGATGATCTAATAGTCATTTCTAGCCTTAAACTATATGAATCTAGAAGTATAGTCATTTGCTGTTCCAGTACTCTCTTGAAAATACAGAGCAAGAATTGGGTAGAATTTTATGCATGAGCATTGATGAGGCAGGGAACATGTCTTATTTGCCAATTAAGTGCTATCAATCAATGGTGTTGAATGTGCTATTTGTGTTTTACGCTTATGTGCTAGCCTTCACATCCATAAATATATAAATAATATAATACAGACAACGGGCAATTTAAGCATCCACCTTGCAAGTGATATAAATGAGGGTCCTATTAAGAGAATAGTTAAGCTCATTCAACAATGGTAAAGTCTCTGTGGATTTTCAAGTTAGGATGTTGTTCCATTGAAAAGCTGTCTGAGGACTCTGTAGGTGGTATAATTTAGAGCTGTGAAATGAAATATCAGCAGCTCTCTGAAGGCTGCCTCTTTAAAATAGCTGACTTACAAATGCACAACTTTAGTGTAAATATAGTATCACTTGTGTTTGACATGTCTAGGGCACTTACTACCTTTGGGCCGGATCCTGCAATGAGCCTCATGTGGAGCTTGTTTTAGGGTCGAGCCTTCAAGTCACCAAGTTGTTACTTGGTTGAGCAGTTTTGTTTATTCTCCAAGTCCCTGAGGCCTGATCATCCTCCCAGATGTACATGCCCAGTGCCCACTGAGGTCACTGGAAGTTAGGTGCATATGCCCCCTTTGATTAGTGGCTGTGCAAATAGGATACACATTTCCCCCCCCCCGTGCACAAGTGTTAGTTGAGGCACTTTGAAAAAGCTACGTTTTGCTGAGGTGCCTGCATTTCAAAAAGAAGGCAGTGTGGCCTAGTGCAGTGGTTCTCAAACTAGGGCCGCCGCTTGTTCAGGGAAAGCCCCTGGCGGGCCGGGCCTGTTTGTTTACCTGCCTCGTCCACAGGTTTGGCCAATCACAGCTCCCAGTGGCCGCAGTTCGCCGCTCCAGGCCAATGGGGGCTGCGGGAAGCGGTGGCCAGTACGTCCCTTGGCCCGCGCCGCTTCCCACAGCTCCCATTGGCCTAGAGCGGCGAACCACGGCCACTGGGAGCTGCGATCAGCAGAACCTGAGGACGCAGCAGGTAAACAAACTGGCCCGGCCTGCCGGGGCTTTCCCTGAACAAGCAGCAGTCCTAGTTTGAGAACCACTGGTCTAGTGGACAGGTCACTGGAGAGCTGGGTTCTGTCCCTGGCTCTGCCACAGTCACACTGTGTGACTTTCCGCAAATCATTTCACCTCTCTGTGACTCCTTTCCCCTGCCCACCTCTTGTCTGTCTTGTCTATTTAGACTATAAAACCTTCAGGACAAGGATCATCTGTTATTGTGGGCTTGTAAAATGGCTTGCACAATGTGCCTTGGATCTCAGATGAGGTCTCTTGCTGCTATGGTAATAGAAGTAATAATAATAACCATTCTCTGTGCTAAAAAGGAAAAAAGATGAGTATTTATTTCATGCTTCATGCATGTTGGGATGGATAATAATATTCATTATGGAGACCACAATACTTTTATTTCCTGCTAGTTTCATAGATACGTAGATTTAAGGCCAAAAGGGACCATTATGATTGTCTGGTCTGAACACCTGCGTAACACAGGCCATAGACTTTCAATACTGGCAATAATTTCCCTTCACAGAGCTGATAGTGACATTCTGTCCAGGTTGTATTTCAAACAGAGCCAGGCTTCCAAGGGTTCTTGTCTGGGCTAAATCTGACCGTACATAACTACACTATGGAAATCTTTGCGTTGGCTGCTAGGTAGCTGACAGTACAATATGGATTTTCCTTGACATATAGAGCTGCTACATGGTTGGCCTACATTTTTTTTTAAAATCTGTTGACTCTGTAGTTTTGCTCACAAGCCCTGAAGTTGTGTGATCAAGACTAATGGCCTGATTCTCCTCCCTTTTACACTGGGGTGACTATTGAGTTTAGTGGTGCTATTTGAGACTTAAATCACTTGCAACTGAAAGAGGATCAGGCCTTGCTATCTGGACATCTCTGTTTTGTGGAGTCTTATCTTGATCAAATTTTCCCTTTAAGCTCAGATAGTCCCAGGGTCTTGGTGCCACCTTTGTCTTTTTGTTGAACATCTTGACAAGTGCTGCCAGAAACTACACTTGAACTTAAGTACTATGTTATTAAATTAGTGACTACTCTTATTTCTAGTTTACTTTATGAGATCATAATTTTCTCTGAACAACTTTGGCTGGCTGGCTAACAGTGAACTCTGGGCCATTCAAATGGCTTCCATTTTCCCCATTTCACTTCAGTTCTTTGTTTCCCCTGCACGGCCTATGAAATATGGAAAAGGCTACATGACAGGGCTACCATGATAATCCACTGTAGGGATTTGAGGGAATGAGTGGGGGCAGAGGAGAAAATGGGTAAAGCCCCAAGCTCTCAAAGTACCAAGTGACCAAGAAACGGAATTAAAAGCATGTAGTTTAAAAGGAGAATTCACCAGAAACATCACCCAAAAAGTCAAACAAAATTCAGAACAAAGCAACAAGAAGTAAGGTCTGTCTCCATAGTAGAGAATCTCTATAAACATAACCCAAACAAGTTAACATGAGCCAAAGCAGCAATACACAAAAAACTTCCCAGCCTGGAGGATCAACTGAATTCTCAAAGCCCAGGATGAGAGTTGGGCAAAGGCCTGCCTTTCTTTGGACAGTCTCTTCAGAATCCTTTATTGCATCCTTTCTCTGCACACTGGTCAATGGGAAGGGAAAAGGAAGTTACAGTTAACAGTTCTGGGGGACAGTCCACAATGTACTGTACTGCTACACCCTGACAAACATACAATCACTGTATTAAGGTTTAAATAGACAACTCAAAAAATCAACTAGAACAACAAAACGACCCCAGGGGAAAGCACTATCTTAGAGCAACCCTTCATATGTGTTAGTTAATGAGGAGCTGAAGATGAGCCCCTGGTGCAATGGGATAGGGAGTGAATTCCTGGAACTGGAGGCTACATGGAGGAAGACCTGAAAATGAGTGTGAGAATGACACAAAGGCATGGACAAAGTGATTGAGGGTAATATCTTTTATTGAACCAATAAAGCTTGTCTCTCTCACCAGCAGAAGCTGGTTGAATAAAAGATATTACCTCACCCACCTTTTCTCTCTAATATCTTGGGACTGACACAACTACAACAACACTGCATACAACAAAGGAGTGGAGTGAGGGGAGAGATAGTGTNTGAAAATGAGTGTGAGAATGACACAAAGGCATGGACAAAGTGATTGAGGGTAATATCTTTTTTGAATCAATAAAGGGGGGAGGGATAGCTCAGTGGTTTGAGCAGTGGCCTGCTAAACCCAGGGTTGTGAGTTCAATCCTTGAGGGGGCCACTTAGGGATCTGGGGCAAAATTGGTCCTGCTAGTGAAGGCAGGGGGCTGGACTCGATGACCCTTCGGGGTCCCTTCCAGCTCTAGGAGATAGGTATATCTCCATTTATTATATATTATATTATATTAGCTTGTCTCTCTCACCAGCAGAAGCTGGTTGAATAAAATATATTACCTCACCCACCTTTTCTCTCTAATATCTTGGGACTGACACAACTACAACAACACTGCATACAACAAAGGAGTGGATTGAGGGGAGAGAGAGTGCAATAAATCTTTGGCCATATGCGTGCAGACACTGGTTATTTGTGGGGCTAGAACTCAAGTACAATCTACATCACGATCACATGTGGCTACTACCTAAGTTGAGGAGACATCTGTATAAACTATCAGTAAGTAGCGGGTTGTTACCTAAATTGGGGCCCTCCACAAGTGGGAGACCTGATTGTATACCTAGGTATTAAGAAATGAGTAGAGGTGTAAGTGGAGATAGAGCTCTGCAAGGCAAGGATAAGAAGCTTAAACCTGACATGGCAGGAGAAAGCAAGCCAGTGGAAGGTTCCAAGAGAGGTCAGAACAGCATATGAGTTCCACACATAAGTTATAAAGGGTTAATGCATGGTTAATAGATGTTTTAATAAATAGTTAATTATTATGGGGTCCAATAGGTTGCTGATGTACTGATGCATTTGATAATTATCATGTCTATAACATGCTTATATCACTGGAACCTTAATATAAAGTAAGATGATTTTGGTTGTTGCAGAAAGATAGGATTTTGGAAGGCCAAGGAGGAGGAGTTTGCCTTACCCATGTCAACCTTGTCATAACTAAAGCATAGACAATAGTTAAGACGTAGGGACAAAAAGGAAAAATCAGATATTTGAGACATTGTGGAGAAAGAACCAACAAGACGTATTACCTGCTTGGATAGGGAGGGAGAGGAGTCAAAGACTTGCAAGGCCTTCCCACGTTGCTAAACCTTATATTTCCAGACTCAGTTAGTGATGGCATGCTCATAAATGAGCTGCTGATTCTACTAGCCTGTGAAGCAGCTTAGCTGCACGGGATGAAGACTGTTATAGAAGAGTTGCCTGCTTTAATCAGCATGCTTTTTGACCTGTAACTTTGGAATCTGATAGAAGTTTTAGTAAAATTCACAGCAAGACACTTTTTACCCTCTGAAATCCCAGGTTTGTTTTTGTCTCATGGTTTATCATTGTTCATAATGAGTTGTTAATGGGCTGTCAATTATGTAAATTAGGAGAAACAGACTGAAATCCTCCCTTTGCCTCATATGCAAAATAACTCTTGCTTGACAAAGTGGAGCAGGACAAGGAAGGCAGAGCCTTCCCAAAAGTGGAGGGGCCAGAGTCCCTCAGCCCTCCCGAGACCCCGCCCCCGCCCTTCCTCTTTCTCCTGAGGCCCCGCCCCCTCCTTTCCCCCCCTCCGATGTTCTCCCCCTCCTTTTTCCCGGAGGAACAGCCCCCGGCCAAGCCAGAGCAGGGCCGGGGAGCCTGCCCCCCCCCCGAGCCGGGGAGGGATGAAAGCAGCTCCCTGACCCCCAGGCTTCCCACCCAGGGCAGGTGGAGGGACCCAGGCTCCCCACAGCTGCCCACGTGGCTCTTACCCTGACCCGGCTCCAGCGGGGGGGAGGGAGTGGCCTTGGCGCTGTAGCCTGGCCATGGTAAGAGCCGCGTGGGCAGCTGTGGGGAGCCATGGTGCAGACCCTCCATCTGCCCTAGGTGGGGGACCGAGGGGGCGGGGACAGGGGCTGCGTGAGCCCCCCGCACCGCATGCAGGTGGAGGGTCCACTGTGGCTCCCCACAGCTGCCTGCGTGGCTCTTACCATGACCAGGCTGTGGCTCTGAGACCCCACCCCTCAGCCGGAGCTGGCTCGGGCAGGTGTGGGTAGCCAACGCAGACCGTCTTCCTCCATCTGCCCTGGGCGGGGAGCCTGGGGGGGCGGGGACAAGGGGGGAAGAGGAGGGAAAGGAGGCAGGGTCCGCTGTCGAAAAAAGTGGATGGGCCAGTGCTCCCCCTAGCCTCCCCTGTTCTGGCGCCACTGGAGCAGGACTTATTCTCTCTCTCCCGTGTTGTTGTAGCTGTGTAGCTTCTTCAGATCCTGAAGAAGAGCTCTGTTTTAAGCTCAAAAGCTTTCAGAAACAGAAGTTTGTAAAAGATATTACCTCACCCACCTTGACTCTCTTCTCTCATATGATTCTGCAGCTGCTCTAGTTATACAGTCATTCTGAAAAATGGCTCATAAACAATGTATTATGGATTAGATTTATTTTCATAAGGGGGCACTTAATGGTCTATACTATAGATATGCTGGGGGAAAGGCACAGAAAGAGAGTGTTATCTGTGTAATTTGGTATACAAGAGCATTCTTTCAGTCATCAGCAGTAATGGGCAAACCTCTTTGGATGAAACAATAACATAGCAAATCCACGGCCGCCTACGTTTCATGGTTATCATGAAAAGCTGCATGGAACTTCACAGTAACAGCAAAGATTGACTGTGTAGTGCTATGTTTTGTACAGTACCTAGTACAATGGGATTCTCTGGCAATATAAATAATAATTAAATGCAAAGAAATCCTATGTAAAATAATGGTATTTATAAGTTAGGATATGCCAAATTTGCAGTTGTTTGCGTATCTTTGATTCTCCCCCTCTTGCATATCCATCCTGTGCTCTGAATGAGGCAGAGGTTCTGTGGAAAAAATAATATATGATTGGTTAATTAAAGACTGTATCATAATGTAAACATGCAAGGTGGCAGAATTCAGGTTCTATGGACAACCACAAATATGTCACTTCCTAACTTTCAAGCGCTTGAATTCACAAGTAACATTTTTAACGCAGGTTTCTAGGTTTTTTTAAAAGGAAAAAGGTAAAAACAAATTCTATTATGTCAAACTGCATACCCTATATCATTAATCATCAGTAGGGTTTGCATCCTAAACCTTCAGCACAGGCCTCTACTATTTGAGCCACAAGCATAACTACAGTACGTAGTATCAGGATAAGGTTGTTATCTCTGAGGGGATGGGCTGCTGGCATAGGCGCCGACTCCGTGGTTGCTCCGGGGCTGGAGCAGCCACGGGGAAAAATTGGTGGGTGTCTGCACCCACTGGCAGCTCCCCGCCCCAGCTCACCTCCACTTCCGCCTCTGCCTCCTCCCCTGAGCGCGCCGCCGACTCCTGCTTCTCCCCCCTCCCTCCCAGCGCTTGTGCCGTGAAACAGCTGTTTCGCGTGGCAAGCAGTGGGAGGGATGGGGGAGGAGGAAGCACACGGTGCGCTCGGGGAAGAGGCGGGGCCGGGGCGAGGATTTGGGGAGGGGTCCAATAGGGGCAGGGAGGGGGTGTAGTCGGGCGGGGCTGGGGCGGGGCGAGCACCCACCGGCGCCTGTGGCTGCTGGTGCCATGTGCTGGGTCAAGGCAGTGGTCAGGAGGGCCTGGCTTGGCAGTCTTTCTTCCCCCGCTCCCTCCATCTAGAAGGTTGGGGGATGTTGTATCAATTTCAATGGAATATATAGGCCCAAAATGTCAATTATGTGAACATGACCGTATTATTGTCCAACATTAAACAGTATTAAGGAAGGTTTGGAGTTTGATATATAGAGACCTCACCCTGCTGTGTACCATGGCAAACACACCATTAAAAATATTTTAACTTTTTATTAAAGATACAGTCTTATTTATAGCATTCAAGACTAGGGGACTAGGCAAGAAGTTAGTTGAGTTAGGCTGGAGCTGTTATTGTTAAAGTCTGATCACATTTCCTAGAATGCAAAACAATACAAACACATGCAAAAGGACAGAGAAAAACAGCAAAGATAGAAAAAGTAGCTTTTGTTTCAGGTCTTGACTCTCACTCGCAACCCTGCTGCTAGAGAAATGCAGGCATGGCACATGGTCTTATTAGCCACTCTGAGACTTGGCAGACTTGTACCAGCATTGGGCTTTTAACTGCCTCTTTGATTGCAGGTTCACAGCAGCATTGCAAAATATGCCACATTGGCTGGCTAAGCAAGACTTTTACTAGACTGAAGGAAAAAGATGGACAAGAAATAGAATAAATAAGGTGTGGATGGAAAAAGACATATGAGGGTTGGGTGGGGGAGTGACAAAGTCTCACATCCCCGGTGGTATTCATGATTTAGCCGAAACTGGTGGAGGTGATTATGTCATCTCAGTACCTTTCTCTGGCTCTGTCTGGTCTGGGCTCTCAAGCTGTCCTGTAGTGGCTCAAAAGCATGAGTACCAACCTCAGGGCAGGCTGGGCAGAAACTCCACATTGTCTGTGTGTTCTATACTAGGGGCTGGTCTTCACTGCCGAGGAAATCGAGGCAGCAGGTGTCAATTTAGAGGGTCTAGTAAAGACCCGGTAAATTGACGGCAGAGTGCTCTCCAGTCGACTCCGGTACTCCAGCTCCCCGAGAAGAGGAAGGTAAGTCGACCTGAAAGTGTCTCCTGCCAATGCAGCGCAGTGAAGACACGGGTAAGTCGACCTAGGCTACATCGACTCCAGCTATGTTATTCACGTAGCTGGAGCAGCATAACTTAGGTCGACTTACCCCAGTAGTGAAGATAAGCTCTTAGATTTTGCCAACCAATATCCAGTGTAATCTTCTCAGGCACTATAACAGCCTAATCATAGAGTCACAGACAGTCCCCGTATGTACTCTAATCTATCTTGCCACCTAGGCAAGCTTGTCTTTATGATAGATGGTCCCTTACACCAAACATCACAACAATATTCAGGTTATTCCCAGTCCCAGAGGACCAGTCACTTACCCCAGGTCACTTGCACCTTAGATCTCACACTAAAGACAACGCTCACAGCCAATCCTATAATAAACATTTATTAACTAGGAAAAGGAAATAAGAGTTATTTACAAGGTTAAAGGAAGTAAGCATACATGCACAAATAAGTTAGTCTTAAGTTTCAAAAGGTAATAGAAGCTTCTATAATAAGCAAGCTCTACATGTCCCTTAGGTCTAACCCAGACTAAACATTGGGGATCTCTTGATCAGGGGTTCTCAACCTTTTTCTTTCTGAGGCCCCTCTCAACATGCTAAAAAAACCTCCAGGGCCCAGCAGGGGTGGGGGTGGGGAGGACTCGGGGCTTCGGGCAGGGGTGGGAACTGTTGGGCATTGGCGTAGTTTGACTTCTGTTTTTGGGATGGCAAGGACTGTCGGGCTCTGCCCAGCTCGGCACATCAGGGTCCAGGGAGGCAGCGCCACCTCTACCTCCTGACTCACCCCCACAGGCCACCCACTTGTCTGGGGCTGTGTGCCGGTGTGTGCTCCCCGAGGGCTCTGGTGGCCCCGGAGTCGGGTCCCCACCTGGGCAGCTCTGACTGGTTGCGTGAGCAGTCAAAGGGGGCTGGGAGCTGAGGAGCAGCCACAACCCTGGGCAGCAGCAGCAGATGGGGGAATGCTATGGCTGCCCCCCGCCCCCCACATGGCACCACCAGCCTGAGGAGCAGCTGCACTGCACTGCCTGGCTCCGGCTCCCGCCTAGGACCTGGCCACAGGGCTGGGCCTGAGGGCGGCTGGGGGAGAGGAGGAGGTGGGGGGATGGAGACTGACCCATTCTGGGTAAAGAACTGCAGTTTGGGGGGGCAACACCCTTGTGCCACCTCAACTCTGCCCATGGGCTCAGGGATTCTGCCTGCATCGGGGTTTCAGCCCCCCCCGCTCCCGGCTTCAGCCCTGCGGGGGGCACCAGGTATCGGGGCACGGGGTTTCAGTGGCAGGGTCTCGCGCACCCCCAGTTGAGAACCGCTGCTCTAGCTTATACCTTGCCTTTGAGAATCCAAACAGCACAGAGTTTAGAGATACAGTTTCTACTTGTCAAGGATTATTCCCTTTCCCCCTTCTCTGAGTTGCTAGTTCAGCTGCTGGGGAGGAATTCACTTGCTCATCTCGTTTTCATGGTGGGGAGGGTGCGGGAGAGAACAATCAACAAAGTATTTTGGCCTCTGATGTTCCACAGTTTGTCTGGTGTTGTTGGGCCTTCTTTACTGGGCAGGAGATAATACCTACACACTAGCTAATGCCTTCCTCCTGTTTGGTGATTTACATTTACAGAGGATTACAATGCAGACCCTTTAATAGCACCTTATAACATGGAAAACAGATATTATAATGGAGATTAATGCATGAAACAACTTATAAGCATTCAATAAAGTCTAAACACAGAGCACATTTTTATATCTTCTCATGTCTATTTTAACAATACTATCACAGGTGAGCCAGACTAATTCCAGCTATGTATTTGCCAGTATCCAAGTGAGGCACATGGACCTTGGCATAAACTGACACCTGGTTTACCATCATCACAAGGGCGTCTCTCAGGATCAGGATGATGAAGGCCCAAGAGTGTTATAGTAGATCCCAGGGTCCTAGGAGATGGTGGTGGGGGACAGCTATGATAGTAAAGGTCACTGCAGTGCTTGTTCACAAACAGCTGCTTCTTCCTGATATTCCTCCCAAAATATATATATTTTTAAAGTTCTTTGAAAGGGGAGTGATGGGCGGAGTAGGCCGTCACCTCATTATTTTGCTCACCAGTTAGCCCTAATTCTCAATACACCAGTTTTGGTTCACTGATTTCGGGTCCCACACTTTTTTAGTTTTCCAGGCGTGATCTTAAACCTATCCTTGAATTATATCAGTAGACCTTTTGTGTTTGTACTAATTCAGTCGTTCTGTCTATCTTGTGCACTTTTCCCCATCAACATTTATTAGTATAGATTATTGTGACATTTTATGAAATTTCACTCCCTTCTTATAGTTGAGTTCACAATTAGGGTACATTTTTAGCCCCAATTATTACAGAAGAACTCCTGTCCCATGTGGTGACCCCAGAATGGGGAGGGCTGTTGTGGCTACGTTCTGGGTCTGATGGTCTTATGGGTGGAACCCATCCCAGCTCTCTTTCTCTCCCGCCCCTCCACTGGGAGTTGTGGGAGCTCCAGCTCCATGTGTTGCTTCTAGAAAGGGTACAGGTTGTTGGGGCCATGTCCTAGGTTAGTTGTTACAGCTCCTCTAACAGCTTCCAGACATTGAACTGAATCTCTGAGAGAGAGAGAACACAAGCTGATTAAGGAGTTACATAAAGTCCCAGGGTGAAAGGGTTTTAATAATCCTATTCTGACCCACCCTCACCAGACAGGAGCATATGTCTCTATCATGATTGATCAAAGCCAAGTCCAAAGATCCAAAGGAAAGACAATCATTTTTCTTTGTTAGCTCTCAGATATCCATAATGGGGAGACCCTTTCATAAATGTTCACCTTCCAGGCATTTTGTTTTCCCCTTATCCAGTCTCTGCTGCCTTAGGGCTTGATTACACTACCGCTTAACACTACCACTAATACTTACACTACCACCCCCTGAGCGACATAAGTTACATCAACTTAAGCAGCAGGCACTGTGCTATGTTGCCGGAAGATGCTCTCCTGATGACATAGTTTCCACCTCTCATTGAGGTGGAGTAATTATGCCAACGGGAGAACGGTCTCCCGTTGGCATAGCGCATCTTCACCAGATGTGTTACAGTGGCACAGCTTCATCGATGCATCTTTGCCGATATAGCACAGTAGTGTAGACTAGGCCTTAGTGTATTATACTTGCTTTGTGTTACTACTGTGTTCTGTGCATTGTAAAGTTTAACTTTATCCATCTTTGTTAATCAAGATAAATTTACATAATTCGCTTATAGTCTACTAAAATAATTGGGAGGGCTCTATTAGTTCTCTCTTGGTGGCACATTAGTACTTTCCCTTATTTCAAAGGAAGAGAAGAGACATGGTTGCACTTGCAAAAATTGAACATCATGTTCACACTGATGGTATTCTAGGACATTTTGTGCACACAGACAGGGCACATGATGTTAAGGTAACAATTAACTGTGAGACCCAGAGACAGGTTATCCTTCCTTGCTGGAATGGAGAACAAAGGAGTCGTAAGGAGATGCAAAATGATTAGAATGTTCTTCACCTTGTTCAACAAGGGCTATGTTTTGTCTTTAAGCACAGCCCTGAGCAGGGGACTGTGCAGAAGTTGCACCAGCCTAGGGGGTAACCCTGGGAGGCAGCGTGAATCTGAAACAGCCCTCTGATTATCTGTAGAGTAAGACTGTGTTCTGTAGCCAATCAGGATGCAAGATTTGGGTATGTCTTACTTTGCCAAATAATGGGGAAGCTTATTCCCTTCTTGGCCAAGTATCAGTATACAGCCTAGCTCTTACTATATAAATCTGAAAGCCTAGAAGTTACAAAGGTGAAAATACCTTTTGGATTGTCCAGTCCCCTCCTGGCAATGCAGGATGGGTCCTTACAGTCCATTTTTGCCTAGCTAGCTTTAAAAGTTCCCAGTGATTGAGCTACTACCACTGCCATTTGGAGACTATTCCTCAGCGTATGACAGCTGTCTGTCGGGAAGACTTTATTCTTAATATTTCTAATTGTTTCCATCCTTACTTTTATTATATTTTTCCTAGTTATACCTCTGTGTTCTACACTAAACGGTCCTTCTTCCTTGGTGCGAACAGTATTCCGATATAGCTAGACTGCTCATGAACACAGTAGCAGTGCTAGTTATAGTTAATACATGCTAGATTTGGCCATGCTTACATTGAGTAATACCTCACTTTGTAGCTACTCATTGTGAGTAAGAGTGACCAAATCTGCCCCTGTGTGATTTGCAGAGATGGGCCCAGACCAAAAACCAGGATCAACAAGCACACGTAAACTCACAATGGGATTAGAATCCAGATCCAAATGCCACAGTTTGTGGAAGAAAAATAAATACACATAAATGTAAAAAAACCCTCTCAGATCCAACTACCCATTAAATTTAGTGTGTTTGAAATCCTGATCAGAACGTTGCATCTCAGGCCATCCCTAGAAAATAGTAAGAAAAGTTTAGGATTTATTGCGATGGTAAATAGGCAGAAACATGTACTACTTTCATGGATTTGTGATGTTTGTCACCATATTTTTAAGATATGATTGGTTTGTTTGAAGGGAGAAATTTATAAAAGCTTAAACACATACAATTTAAGTAGCTATTTATTCAGCCTTCTTAACCCACTGAGCTTCATAGAAGTAATGCAATCTAATTCATTAAAGTTCTGAACCACAGAGGCATAAAATGATGTCGGCCTAAAATCCCATAATACTTACCAGTGTTTGTGAATGACTAATGCAGTTAGGGATATTGCCTGTCATTATCTTCTCATGAAGGAGACTGAGTGGGATTTCTTCAGATAAGGTATTAAGCCTTTCTACACAGAGTACAGAACTGACATGGTGAGTGGTATTAAAGGAAAACACAGTGGAGATTACATTCCGTGGAATGCCATATTTTCCACTTTTCCATTTCACTTTTTAAAGTACCATAATGGTCTTAGTGACAGCTGCTTAACCTTCAGCTATAGAACATTTCACCTTCCCTTTTTAAGGCCCTTACATTTTGAAATAATTAGTTTAAAGAAGCTCATTCCACCATCATATTTACAACCAATAGGCAATCCAGTGTAGTCTGGCAACATATAGAAACCTCAGAAGCTGTGGTCTACACTGACCTTATTAATTGTATTCCAGCAATTTAATTAAAATCATTCCAATGCAGACTTCAGCCACAGGAGCTTTGGCTGTGATCTCTTCTCTCCAAGCCACTTAAGGGCAGGTTCATCAGACTTGAACAGGAGGCCTCCAGAGAAATCAGAAGGCCAGCCTGATTCTCCCATGGAAGTACACTAATAACCCCCATTGCCCCCCTCAGAGGGTTATTTGTATCAGGCCTAATTCAACTTCCACTGAAATCAATGGCAAGGCATCCACTGGCTTCAATGGGTGTTGGATCAGGCCCGTACCCACAGGGAGACTAGGGCCAATAGTTTCATAGGCTGATGCATTGGTTGCATTCTTCCCTATGAGGCAGTAACAAATGACTCACCATGATATTTAGTCTGCAGAAGAGAAGAGTGAGGGGGGATTTGATAGCAGCCTTCAACTACCTGAAGGGGGGTTCCAAAGAGGATGGAGCTAGGCTGTTCTCAGGGGTGACAGATGACAGAACAAGAAGCGATGGTCTCAAGTTGCAGTGGGGGAGGTCTAGAATGGATATTAGGAAAAACTATTTCACTAGGAGGATGGTGAAGCACTGGAATGTGTTACCTAGGGAGCTGGTGGAATCTCCCTCCTTAGAGGTTTTTAAGGCCCGGCTTGACAAAGCCGTGGCTGGGATGATTTAGTTGGGGTTGCTCCTACTTTGAGCAGGGGGTTGGACTAGATGACCTCCTGAGGTCTCTTCCAACCCTAATCATCTATGATTCTATGATGATTCTATATTAGAGCTACTGTGTGACTAAAGGTACCATAGTTCAGGTGAGACATAAACCTTAGGCCCTACTTGTTGTGACCATTAAACATACCATTGCACTTTTCAAATACGTTCTTCCTGCTTACAGCAAATTTCCCCTGCTGTTTCTTTTAGACAGTGTTTTTTACTTCCAATCCTAGGGCCCATATATTGAAATCAGTGGGAATTTCTCTCTAAAACATTGTACAGTGCTGCTGTATTGCATCCCAGAGGGGGAAGCATTTCAGTAGTTAGTATAGTGATTCCTGAGTGGACAGTTATAGTGAAGGTTGCTGGAGCACTTCCATTCAAATCCCCTGTTTCCAACTGCACATACAAACATGGAAACAATTGGGGACTGGAAGTGGTAACTACTCAGTTGTTGGCTGCGTGTTTGTGTTCTCGGTCTGTGCTGTCCCACCTCTGCGCAGATAGCTGATACAGCAGACCTCGATCAAACTGCCCCAAAAGACCACAGATTTGGTTCCATAGTGAAGGCGCTCATCCAGGTTTATTGTCGATGGAGCCCGGTAATAGCTCCCGGCAGACTCTACAAGGACACTAAGACATGTATGCCCATGACAATAGACTCGGCTCAGTGAATGGTGGGCCTTTCCATTCCCCCCTCAGTCGGACAAAGACATCCCCTCTGAGACCCCTCTTTATACACTGACACAAACAAGTTATGTATTGCCCATCTGACATGGTTAGTTACCACCCTTTACCTTGTACATGTTGGTTTGATCAAAACATCTCTATCCATCACGCTTCATCTTAACTTATCTTTAAGAGGGGGGTCAGTGTGTCCTTGTATCATCTTTGGGGAGTGTGTTTACACCATAACCTTGAATTGGGGTGTTCTGATACCACCCTTCTGGAATGTGTGCCTAGGAGTGCTTGTGCTTTTGCAACACCAGCACTGTTCTTGCCAGGTTCTGTGAACTTGCAAGCAGGCATGTTTTGTAGCAGGGCCTGGCTTCTGCTCACAGCCTGACTTTTGCTAACTTTTCTTTATATCAGCAGGGCCTGACTACTTCAGTTCAGGCCTTAAACCATATACTGGGCCTCATGTCTCAGGCTGTCTCTTTGTACTACAGTAACTTGGAGTGATATTTTTTAAGTCCTTTTTGTTTATGATAATGCTACATACCACGTTCCACATTGTGGCTAATGGAAGGAAAATCCCAACCTGCTTAATTTATCTCTTTGAATATCAATAAGTTTCAGGTTGGTGGTAGATGTAGGGTCAAATTCAATTCCTACTGAAGTCAGTGGGAGTGTTGTTGAAGTTAGTGGGGGCTGGACGCGACCTAGTTTCACTTTAATAAATCAGGGGACTGAAGTCAGGACTCTTGGCTTATATCTCAGCACTATTATTGTCTCACACTACAACCATGAGCAAATTGCTTACCCTCCGTGCTTTAATCTACACATCTGTAATATAGATTCCACACTTCATAGTGGTCTAGAAGATTTATCTAGTGTAATTAATGTATGTTTATAATGTATAATTAATGGCTTTGTGATTGCAATATGAAAGGTGAAGTAGAAGTGCAAAAATATTACTATTCCCATTCAAAACATACGGTCAAATCTTCTGCTGGTGCAAATCAGTGTTTGTTCCATAAAAGTCAATGGAGCTACACTGATTTACACCAGTTGAGGGATCTGGCCCACGTAGTTATGATTCAGTTATTACAGTATAATATGGAAAGAAACTCAGCAAGCATTTTTTTATTCTTCTTCTCTCCTCAGGCTTCAGTAACTGGCAAGGAAAACTGACGTTAAAATATAAATGACACACTGGTAAGTAATATTTGATTAAATTTGTACATTTTATTTTTGGCACATTATGTTAAATAATTTGTTCTCATTTGGCAGCAGCTGATTCTTTCAATATTGCCTTAAGCATAACATTCAATTTTGTTAAAGGAAATGCATACTTTTGTGAATTTTCCTATATAATCGACTAATGTGGCATACATCTTAATACCCAGTCCTCTTCCTTTGCATCGTTACTAGGTGACTTACAGGCCAGTTGAATGTAGCACTGAACCTTTTAGAAATTAGAATGATTTGTAGCTTCTCACAGTGATGCTGGTTGCCTATCACCCCTGAAATTCAAATTATGCCGTTGGCATGGAATTCAACCTCCTTTTTTGAACTCTGTAGGAAATGTTGCATGTCCACTGAAAATTATCTCACACCATAGGTCTCAACCTGGCAATCCATAAAAAATAGTTCCATCTTTGTTTAAGTTATTGATAATGTAGTGTCACTGCTCTAATTTGTACCACACATGTCGGATATGTAAATTTTCCAAACCATGATTTTGAAAGACTTTGTTGAGAAATACAGCATCCAAGTCAATGAAAAGGCTCCTGTTCATTTCAGTGGAAATTGGATTGTGCCCTTATAAAGTTATACAAGTGAAGGTTCCAGGGTGTTATTAATATGTGATAATATTTATAAATCATATTGCAATTATATTTATAACTTACAAATTTCCATTACCTCCAATGGGAGGTATCTACTTGAGCACTGGGAGATTTGACCATTTAACCATTATTTTTAATTTTTATAGGCTTTAGTGATATTGACTAGTACGGTATGTGCCACCAACAAACTCAATCTCTCTCATTACTGTGCATGAATAATGATGTCAGCCACAAGCCTAAATAATTAATAATTCAATCAAGAAGCTGTTAAGGTATTTGCTAAGATATGTTCTGGGTTTAATAAACAAAGCTGATGTTTATGTTTATTCTTATAAAGAATTGCAATAATTTAAACTGCCATTATGTCAATAACATTAAGGGTTGAAAAAATGCATATCCTGTAATGTAAGTATAACAAAGTCTTAATTCTAAAATATTTAACATGCCATACAAGAAGGAAGCAGAAAAATGAGCTTGCACTCTATGGTATCTATTGATGATTGACAATATATGTGCATACTATGCAATTAAATGACTTTTTAGAGATATATAAGCCCAAAGACTTTTTTTATAGGCTATAAATAGCAGAGCGACCAAAACAAATGCAACAATTTAGGCAGATAGAGCTTTGTAAAACTGCCTCCATGGGAAGGTGTTTTTATTTGAATGTTTTACCATTTTGTTTGTCTTCTCAGAGAACTTTTTCTTGTAAAATGATTTGGCAAAGCCAGTCAACCAAATCAAAAGAATAAAAATGTATGCACTTAAAAAAAGTGAAATGAAGAGGAAAGGAACACAGGTGGCATTATTAAAACACAAACACACACAGAAATCCTCTTTTGCTGAGATATTGGTTTTAACCTTGTTTTTCTTAGTAAGTTCAGCATCTGTGAAAGAAAATATGACAATCTTAAAGTTATATTAAGACTCAATTAAGTTTATTTCAAACCACTCAATGGTAATGAGAACGGATCCTTACCGTGTATGTGTAAATGCTTTATTAATTCTTTTTCCCCAAAAAAGGGAATCATTAAAATCATAAAGTTTCAAATATTGTGAGATGGTTGTACATTTGTACAGTACTTTTTCATGTCCTTCAGAGTTAATGTATGCCGGGAAAAGGAGACGGTCATGGCATTTGCAGGTCAGTGGCCCCCTAAAGAGGCAGTTGTAGAAAGTAAGCTGAGTTTCAGTGTCACAGTTCGTGACTTGGGCTGGCCCTACAGTTGCTGATTGTACAAAACATCTGGACAAACAAAAGGCTTTAAGAAAAAACCAAGTATCCCAAGAGGTGGTAGGATCCTTTAAAAGCACAATTCTCATACAAGGGCAGTGGGGCTAAGAGCCTGTGAGCTGTGCTCAGTTCAGGACCAGATGAGGTGAGCAGAGATGGCTTGAAGCCCTGGGCTCAGCCCGCATAAATGAGAGCAAACTGAAGAAGAGAGTACAGGCGCTACTGAATTCATACTCTAAATAGGTAGTACAAATGCGTGTGTTGCAGGGTGAGAGGGATGGTCTCATGGCTAAGGAGATAGAGCAAGGTTCAGCAGGGCTGATTTCTATTCCCGGCTCTGACATAGATCTCCTGTGTGATGTTGAGCACTTAGCTGTCACTTAGGCCTGGACTACACTAGGAAAGTTATATGGTATAACTGTCAATTAGGGGTATGCTATTTTTTACCAGTAGTTCTACCATTTATAAGCCCTAGTGTGCTTGTACCATTATAAAGGTGCCTTATAACAGTATAGCTTATTTCACTGTTTCAACCGGAATAAGCTACACCTCTACCTCGATATAACGCTGTCCTTGGGAGCCAAAAAATCTTACCGCGTTATAGGTGAAACTTGCTTTGATCCACCGGAGTGCGCAGCCCCCCCCCCCCCACCGAGCACTGCTTTACCGCATTATATCCGAATTCGTGTTATATCGGGTCGCGTTATATCGAGGTAGCAGTGTACATTGGTATAAGTACTTATATACCACTGTATCTACATCCACACTGGGGAGCCTCACCTCAGTCCCCAGAAAAATCATGGAGCAGGTCTTCATTTTGAAGCACTTGGAGGAGAGGAAGGTGATCAGGAAGAGTCAACATGGATTCACCATGGGCAAGTCATACCTGACCAAACTGATTGCCTTCTATGATGAGATAACTGGCTCTGTGGATATGGAGAAAGCGGTGGACGTGATATATCTTGACTTTAGCAAAGCTTTTGATACGGTCTCCCAAAGTATTCTTGCCAGCAAGTTAAAGAAGTATGGATTGGATGAATGGACTATAAGGTGGATAGAAAGCTGGCTAGATCGTTGGGCTAAACGGGTAGTGATCAATGGCTCGATGTCTAGTTGGCAGCCGGTACCCAGTGGAGTGCCCCAGGGGTCGGTCCTGGGGCCGGTTTTGTTCAACATCTTCATTAATGATCTGGATGATTGCACCCTCACCAAGTTCACAGATGACACTAAGCTGGGGGGAGAGGTAGATATGCTGGGGGGTAGGGATAGGGTCCAAAATGACCTAGAAAAATTGGAGGATTGGGCCAAAATAAATCTGATGAGGTTCAACAAGGACAAGTGCAGAGTCCTGCAGTTAGCATGGAAGAATCCCATGTACTGCTACAGGCTGGGGACCAATTGGCTAAGCGGCAGTTCTGCAGAAAAGGACCTGGGGATTACAGTGGATGAGAAGCTGGATATGAGTCAACAGTGTGCCCTTGTTGCCAAGAAGGCTAATGGCATATTGGGCTGCATTAGTAGGAGCATTGCCAGCAGATTGAGGGAAGTGATTATTCCCCTCTATTCGACTCTGGTGAGGCCACATCTGGAGTATTGTGCCCAGTTTTGTGCCACCCACTACAGATAGGATGTGTACAAATTGGAGAGAGTCTCACGGAGGACAACGAAAATTATTAGGGGGCTGGGGCACATGAGTTATGAGGAGAGGCTGAGGGAACTGGGCTTGTTTATTCTGCAGAAGAGAAGAGTGAGGGGGGATTTGATAGCAGCCTTCAACTACCTGAAGAGGGGTTCCAAAGAGGATGGAGCTCAGCTGTTCTCAGTGGTGGCAGATGACAGAACAAGGAGCAATGGTCTCAAGTTGCAGTGGGGCAGGTCTAGGTTGGATATTAGGAAACACTATTTCACTAGGAGGGTGGTGAAGCACTGGAATGGGTTACCTAGGGAGGTGGTGGAATCTCCATCCTTACAGGTTTTTAAGGCCCGGCTTGACAAAGCCCTGGCAGGGATGATTTAGTTGGGGTTGTCCTGCTTTGAGAAGGGGGTTGGACTAGATGACCTCCTGAGGTCTCTTCCAACCCTAATCTTCTATGATTCTATGAGGGGAGGTGGCCACTTCAATTACACCAGTGCAGTTAGAGTGGCAAAACTTTCTACGGTAGACAAGTCCTTGGTCTCTCTGTGCCTCAGTACCCCTTCTGTAAAATGGAGGTAATACTTCTTTGCCCACACCCTCTGTCTATCTTGTCTCTTTAGACTGTACTGTCTTTGGGGCAGAGCCCATGTCCCTTAATATGTGCAATGCCTAGCACAATAGGGCCCTTGCCACACCCAGAGAAAGTTCTATTTTCAATTATTATTATTATTACTACTGTTAATTAATTAATTTTACATGGATGGATGGCAGTATTTTGTTTGAAATGGGTTAGCCTCTGTCAAGCAATGCTGACTAATTGAATAGTTCACTGTATTTATGCTAAGAGGAGCAGTTACATTCATGGGAAAGCAGCCAGTATTTCCCAGATGTTTATGAGGTATGTATTTAATTTCAAATGAGAAAATAATGCTACATGGGAAGAAAATATTAGAACTATGACACACACAGAACTTTGACTGCTTTGGACAAACATGTTGCATTTCTTTATTCTCAGTTGTATAGTTCAAAAATCTTTCCATTATATCTCTCCAATCTGCCCTGTTGTAGGTTTTTTAACTGTTCTCCATTGCCCGGAATTCTGTCATAAGACATGACTCTATAGAAGAGAGAAATGTTTAATTCCTGGAAATCATACCAGCCATTTCAGATGTTGGCTCTGAAATGATAAAGTAGGGATAAATACTATTAATAATTACAGTCCTACCAAATTCACGGTCGTGAAAAACATGTCACAGACCGTGAAATCTGGTCGCCCCCATGAAATCTGGTCTTTTGTGTACTTTTACCCTATATTGTAAATGTACCGTATACTATAGGGTAAAAGTATACAAAAGTATACAGCTTTTCTCAAATTGGGGGTCCCGACCCAAAAGGGGGTCACAAGGCTATTGTGTGTGTGTGGGGGGGGGGGCACAGTATTGCCACACTTACTTCTGTCCTGCTTTCAGAGCTGAGCACCTGGCCAGCAGCTGCTGCTCTCCGGCCTCTGAAGGCAGTGAAGAAGTAAGGGTGGCAATACCATGTCCCCCCCTACAATAGCCTTGTGGCCCTCTATTGGGTCAGGACCTCCAGTTTGAGAAACGCAGAGTCTTAAGGGCTTTACATATTTATGTTTCGCCATTTTTAAATACATAGTCATGTTTGTTACAACACCGTGAAATTTAAGATTTAAATATCTGAAACCGTGAAATTCAAGTTTTTTAAAATGCTATGACTGTGAAATTTACAAAAATGAACTGTGAATTTGTTAGGGTCCTATTAATAATTATTTGTATTACAGTAGCACTTAGCGGTTCCAACTGAGATTGGGCCCCATTGTACAGACACATAGCGAGAGAGAGTCATTTCCCCAAAGAATTTACAATGTGAATAGACAAGAAGAACAACAAATGAGGGGAAACAGATGCACAGAGAAGTAAAGTGACTTGCCCAATGTTCCCACACAAGGTCAATGCTAGAACCAGGAACAGAAAGACATCCTGACTCCCAGCCAAATGCCCTATTAACGCGACCATGCTGCCTCTCACATTGCCTGCTACATTTTGCAAGTCTGTCATCAGTTGACTGGGTCTCACGTGACTTCTTCTAGTAGACTAGAGCTAGTCACAACAGGAAAGATTTGCAAACCAGGGCTCTTGAGTTAAGAACTTCTAAAAACTTTAAAATACTGTTAATTTGATCTATTATGACTTTGGGTGTCCAGCAGGAATAAATACAGGAGACAAATTTTAGCATTTCCTAGTAATTATCTGAATAAGACTTAAAATCATCTGAGTCCTTTGGCTCTACTGCTACCCACCATTATTCACCTACCCTTAATGAGTATAATTTATGAGACGGCATAATGACACAGCATGACGGTTTCTTGCTTGAGGCACCAAGACTTGTGATGCTCATGTTTTACAGTAATTGTAGTGTGGCTCATGCGGTATTTGTGAAAATAATTCCTAATCTGGCTTGATACTCTTAAATTATGGAAGAACAATGCTAATATGAAGTGATAGACCCTCAAGACAGTTTTTCCTGCAATTTTCTACTTAACTTTTTTCATGCCTATTTTAAAAAGCAAAAGAAGAGACTGCATTCCAATATAACCTTTGGCAGTAGTCACTGACTTTAGAGCTGTTATTAAAGCATATAAGAGTTACATTAGCTACCCTAGTCTAAAACAGGGCTAAATCTTAATTTTACAATCTGCCCTGAGCAAAGGAGGTATATGAATAAGGGAAGGACAGTAACCAGGTGAATCTGATCAGGGAGAGGATTCCAGGTGAAGCGGGCCCCCTGGAAAAAGGTACACAGATGGTTAGTGGGAGAAGCAGGATAATGGGTCATTGAACCAGACATGATGAGTAAGAGTGAAAGGGGTAGGTGAGGGAAATGTGACAAGATGTGTTGTAGAGAATGGCAGAGTTATGCAAGACTTTGAAAGCATGGAAAGGAAGTTTAAATTTGACGTTTAAACATTTGTCTTAATAGTCATCAGTCATATCTTAATCTGAGTTCAACCATTCACATGTGTTTATATATATATAAGAATTTGTAAAATTGCAATAATGAAGTCATGGTAGTCATGAAGTCATGGTATTGAGTATGATGTCTCCAATTTGGAGCCATGAAGGTCATCTGAAGTCACCAATTCGACTGGATTTAATCAAGAACATTTCCATAAATATTAGATAGGTGATGACAGAACTTGCATTGATGGTTACGTGTTGAATTGTAAGAGCTGCTTTACAGATCATAGAATCATAGAATATCAGGTTTGGAAGGGACCTCAGGATGTCATCTAGTCCAACGCCCTGCTCAAAGCAGGACCAATCCCCAACTAAATCATCCCAGCCAGGGCTTTGTCAAGCCTGACCTTAAAAACCTCTAAGGAAGGAGATAGGGAACCAAGGCACAGAGAGATTGAATGATTTACCTAACATCATTTAGGAAGTGTTTGGCAGAGCAGAAAACTGAACTCTAATCTCCTGAGTCCCATGTCCAATGCCATCCTTCCTCTCACTGATATTACAGTGTTAGTGGTTAAACATCAGTGAACAGAAGGTGCCCTTACTCCACGTTCTACAGCATTTTAATACATGGTGAACTTATTCCTTTCCATTTTCTCCAGAGTGTTACTTGGAGGTTGAAAAGCTACAGATAAGGGATTGATGATGAAGATAAAAGCATCGTTTCATTGATCACATTTTGCTCGCTTCACTTAAAACAATAACTTTAAATGATGTTGCAACGTTATAGTGTGGGAGCTCATCAAAAGAAAAAGGCTTCACAGCATGCAGCAACATCAGTAGAATGCCTGGCAACGGAGGAGGACCTTGACATAGTAGGTATTACTGAACCATGACACAAATCAATGGGATGCTGTAATACCTGACCGTAAACTATAAAGGAAGTACAGATTAGGTTGCAGAGAGGTCAGAGTGTAGCACTAAAAGATTCTCCATAGTCTATAGTGAGAGAAAAATTTCTGAGTGGAGAAGACCATAGTGTAGAATCTGAATGGAAAATGCCAACTCATAAGAAAACAAATATACTAGCAGATTGACACTACCAGCCTCCAAATCAAGAAAAACATATTGTGTACACTTCTGAAGGAGATCAAGGAGGCAACTAAATCTAATAAAAACAGTATTCACAGGGTCTTCAACTGTCCGCCTATAAACTGGTTACATTTCACAAAGGGACAAGGTTTAGAGAGACAAATTTTTGACACCTTAAATGATTGCTTTTTGGAAAGGCCAGTCCTAGACTATACAAAAAGAGAGGTTATTCTTGGCTTAGCCCTAAATCAATGGACGCACTCTGGTTTTATGTGAGACGAGAATTTGGCCTTTTCAGTACAGTTAAGAAACATCTACCCACATTCAACAGAAGGGTGGGTTGTACATTTTCCTTTGGAACTTTTTTGAAGGAAAATTGGGATTTTTGATTAAATGTGGTTTTTTTCCCCCTGAAAGTGTCTAGGGGGAGAGGGATGTCAGAAAACAAAAAAAAAGAATTGAAGAAAAACTTTTGGAAGAAACATTTTCTGCAGAAAAATTTCCTATTCTCCAAACAGCTATCATCAACAATCACGTACAACCTCTTCACCTTGACACCAGAATTTCAGTCCACCTGTCCTCCCATCCATACCTACACATCCCCAACACTCCCACCTCACTTGAACTAACTAATACTCCTGCGATCAATTGTCCTGAGTGATTCAAGACAGTACATACCATGCAGTAAGCCCTCTTGGCTCACCTTAATGGGCTAAGTGATACTTCATGGCTCTCATGCTCCACTGACGTGGTCTTGGGGTAGGAAGGTTCAGCAGTGGTGTCTCTGATGCCATCATGGGATTCATGATAGAGGTTCCCCTTCACTCCCTTAAGGGGAATAGACCATGTGTTAATTGTGTCTGGACTATGTATGCACAATTATAATTATTGTTCTATAATACCGGTATGTATAAAGAGCCATCAATGTGGTGATCTGGGCAGTCATATTATATAGGGTAGAATAGTAACAAAGTTACCTTTCTCCCAGATAGGGAGCACATACCAAGTTCTCTATGAGGAGCAATGGTAATGACTAACAGTTAGCAGATGAAGAGTGAAATCCTGATCCCAAGTCCGTCTAGGTCAATAAAACTCTTTCCATTGACTTCCATGTGATTTCACCTAAGTATCAAAGGGTTCCAAGGACTACATTTAGTGGAAGACGTATCCCAAACCGATGTTCTCCATCTCCTACCAACAGCCTACAAATAAATAAGTGGCCAGGCTTTGGATCAGACATATTCCTGTTGGATAAAGAGTCCAATAATCAGGAGCCCCCAGTGAGAAGACTACTGGAAGGGAGTATTTATGTCACATTCATGCTAGCAGATAGTACCTGTTGATGTTCGAAGATATAACTGCTAAAAGCAGTGGAAGAAGGTAGCAGAAATAAAGAATAAGTCATAGAGAACTTCACTGGGGTAAGAAGAAAACTCTGAAACAAAAACTTCCTGATAGTGTCCTCCTTAAAAGTTACAATATTTTGAGATTGTGCAGTTAGATGTAGAACAGGCTGACAATATGTCATGGGACATCTTGTATGTCAACTGTTTGCTCCTTTGGGAAAGGGGGAAGGAAGTGCCTTGTGTGCCATCTGTCTAGTGTGATTCTATGCCAGCTGTACATATCAACGATATGACCAGTCCATGCAGGTGCCAGAAGAGATCACTTTTCTCCAATGCTCATTTGATTTTGCATTTTTTAAAATATCTTCAGTGCTGTTCCTTAGTAAAAAAGTTTTTGGAAATATATCACTGGTGTTTTATGCCCATCTGCTTGGCACACTGTGTTCACACCTCTAAATATGCATCAGCCAGGCAATCTTTTTACACTGAAAGGTGATTCACCTTCCTAAACTAACAACTGCAAATACAATTAATCTCTTTTCCCTCTGGGTCATTTATTATGGATAGCTCATACAGTTACTGTATAGAGCATCCTTGTAGGGTGCCATGATAAAGTGAAGGACTTTACAAATTGGATTTTTCCTTGGCTGATGACCATATCCATTATCCACATGAAATTGCATGGTTGATTTTTGCAGGTTATAACATTTTGAGAAACAATCCTAATACCTATAACACATATACCGATACATATAAAATGATGGGGTCTAAAGTAGCTGTTACCACTCAAGAAAGAAATCTTGGATTCATTGTGGATAGTTCTCTCAAAACATCCACCCAATGTGCAGCGACAGTCAAAAAAGCAAACAGAATGTTAAGAATCATTAAGAAAGGGATAGATAATAAGACAGAAAATATCATAGTGCCTCTATATAAATCCATGGTATGCCCACATCTTGAATATTGCAGGCAGATGTGGTCGCCCCATCTCAAAAAAGATAAATTGGTATTGGAAAAGGTACAGAAAAGGGCAACAGAAATGATTAGGGGTATGGAACGGCTGCCCTATGAGGAGAGATTAATAAGACTGCGACTTTTCAGCTTGGAAAAGAGACAACTAAGGGAGGATGTGATAGAGGTCTATAAAATCATGACCGGTGTGGAGAAAGTAAATAAGGAAGTGTTATTTACTCCTTCTCATAATACAAGAACTAGGGGCCACCATATGAAATTAATAGGCAGCAGATTTAAAACAAACAAAAGGAAGTATTTTTTCACACAACGCTCAGTGAACCTGTGGAACTCCTTGCCAGGGGATGTTGTGAAGGCCAAGACTATAGCAGGGTTCAAAAAAGAACTAGATAAGTTCATGGAGGATAGGTCCATCACTGGCTATTAGCCAGAATGGGCAGGGATGGTGTCCCTAGCCTCTGTTTGCCAGAAGCTGGGAATGGGCGATAGGAGATGGATCACTTGATGATTACCTGTTCTGTTCATTCCCTCTGGGGCACCTGTTCTGTTAATTCCCTCTGGGGCACTCACTGTTGGAAGACAGGATACTGGGCTAGATGGACCTTTGGTCTGACTCAGTATGGCCATTCTTATGTTCTTATGGAGGAGCTCTCACTACATATATATGCCAAACCTTCCAAACATTTCTAACATGTCAGCAGGTCCACTATTTCAAAATCATCTGTTTAGCCATTGACATCTGTATTTAAGAAATGAAAGTTTCTGTAAGCTCAGATCCAATAATCAGAAACCTCAATGAAGCTTTCCCCATTGTATTACAAGTACAGACTTAACTTCACTTCCAGTCTAATACAAAGTACTTTAATTTTGTGACAAATTTTTCACTGTGGTTGAAGGTAAAATTATGCAAACGTTTATATGGTTTGATAGAAGTACACCTCTACCCCAATATAACGCGACCCAATATAACACGAATTTGGACATAACGCAGTAAAGCAGCGGCTCCGGGGGGCGGGGCTGTGCGCTCCGGCGGATCAAAGCAAGTTCGATATAGGGTGGTTTCACCTATAGTGCGGTAAGATTTTTTGGCTCCCGAGGACAGCGTTATATCGGGGTAGAGGTGTATAGTGTACACTAAGGTATCTATTCTCCCATAAGTTCATAGTATTTTCCTGATCTTAGAGAGAGTTTGTCACTGCGATTGATGGGAAGTATAGGACCACAGTGATGAAATGAATAGACCCTTAAGATCAGAGCAAAAATCACCCATGGTGCTGTCCTAAATTCCCCTTTGTGTCATCTTGCTACTTTCAACTACGTACCTTCCCTTCAAATTAGAGCTCCCTCTCTTTTCATTCATAACACAACCAGCGTCTTTTCATTGAAACTCTAAATGCGATTTCTTCTGCAGAGTCAATCAGCATTCATCCAAAGAGGAGCATGTTAA
Source organism: Platysternon megacephalum (assembly GCA_003942145.1). Lineage (NCBI taxonomy): Eukaryota > Metazoa > Chordata > Testudines > Platysternidae > Platysternon > Platysternon megacephalum. The sequence continues at coordinate 17,150,049 of QXTE01000012.1, forward strand.
AGTGGTGAAGATAAAATTGTGAGATTAAAGAGGATTTTGGTACTCAGATAATCAGCTGCATTACTGTATGAGCCTGAGCTACATTGTCTGTCACTTTTGAATGTAAGATCTTTGGAGAAGAGACTGTGTCTCCCTCTTTCTTTGACAGAGCACCAAGCACAATACAGGCATCCATTATATTGTTACAGGCTTGATCCTGCATCATTCATGTCAATGGCAGCTTTTCCATTGATTTGAATGGGACAGGATCAAGCCATGTAACAGCAAAAACAAAACAAAACTAGTTCATTTAAAACTGCCACACCTAGAAGCCCCAAATTATTGTGGCCTGTATACTTAAAGTATTTCCTAAGCAATTTAAGGTACTTCCCACCCCCCTACTCTCGCTGCGAGGATGAAATTTCCAATTATGTTGACTGAAGTGCATGAAAAACAAGGATACTACTTCAGCCTTTAGCTTGCTAAGGCTTGTAAATATTACTTTTTTTTTATTGACTTGATTTACACTTTATAGAAACACCCTTAAAATGGGATTTTTAACTTATTCAGTAATAAAGGCATTAATATTTATACAATTAATGTTCATAAGCCACTGTAAAACTGCATAGTATATATCATATACCATGTATTTAATAACCTCAGTTCCACTTTCACTTTGATTCTGGATTCAAGTCAAAAACCTGTGATCACTGGCTGCATTCTGATAGGTGCTGAGGGCTTTCAACTCTCCTATTGACTTCACTAGTCATTGAAGATGCTCAGTATTGCACAAAATCTGTCCAGCAGAGTCACAGTATCACAAACACAGGATTATGGATTCCTCTGTCAGAACAAGACAAATACACTCTGTGTGGGAGACCAGTACCTTTAAGAGTTAACAAACATGTATATGAGATATGAAAGTTGTGAAGGGATTTATGATGAAAGTGTGAAATATTTGAAAGTTTTCCTCAGCATGACATAAAGGAGGAGAAAAAAATATCCTACCGATTCCGGAACACTTTGGAAGTCTAAAATAGATTAAGGGTTTTTTTCCTCCTCAACGCAGATTTTATTTTTCTCCTAAGAACCTACTTCAAACACATTAAAGGCCACAAGATTCCAAGACACAAGCTGAGCTTGAATAGGTTGGGTAGGGCTGTCTTGCAATGCAAAAAAGCCTTGCCTCTTGGCTTTTAGCCTCTACTTCCTTGCAAAGGGAACCACTTCTCTGAAAGACCTCTAATTTCTTAATTCATAGGTACTTGAAATTCCTTGTCTCTTCAGTGTGGAGCTGGGTCTGCAGTTAGTCTACCCCGCCCCCCTTTACTGAAGTCTTTAGAGGTTTATAGCTGTGTAACTCTTGTCATTCCTAGTCTGAACAATTCTGCAAGGATAGAGATATGGATAAGATGGTGGTTGTTTTCCATCTCCCATTTTTATGATTCTTTAGTGTAGTTGGGATTAGAGATGAGTGAATGATGACAGTGAATAATTTATTAGACCAAGTTAGTTGATTGTTTTGTTCACAAAGGCCAATATTTTCAAAAGTGACTAGTGATCTTAGGGTGTCTCAATTTTTGGGTTCCCACCTTGAAGTACATTGAAGGGGCCTGATTTTCAGAGGAGTGGGGGCTCAGCACTGAACACTATGCCCTTTCAATGGGTCTGAAATTGAGCCTCTCAGACCATTATTCACATTTGAAAATGTAGGCAAAATGTCTACACTGAGATCAAAATTCTATCTAATGTAATTGTTGTTCAGCATTACTCAGTTTCTTTTGAAAAATGTTGATCATAAGCAGTACACTATGGGTATCAAATACTCTATTTTAAGACATTAGTGCCTTGTAGGTGAAGTAATAATCGTCAGTTATAAAAAAACATTCTTAACATACTGGAATAGCAAAAAAAATGTATGTACGTATATGCAAGAAAAAAAGAGATATTAACAGAGTAGACAATGTGAGCGTGTAGCAGACTATTGTCTTTGTTTACTATTGCTATTTGGTGTATTGCTCAAGTGGGAACCTAGAAACGGAGTAACAGTAAGAATAGGGAAAAAAAGAAACATTGAGAAGGGGGAAGAGTAGAGGACCAGAAAAGAGGCAGAAAGATAGAGGATAGAAAAGAGGCATGGGCAGCACATGATATAGGCTGGGAGAGCCTAAGCCTTCCCAAACCTCATGCCTCGGGGGCAGTGGTGGTTTTGGGGCCCCCTTGGTGGGGAGAGTCAGAGTGGGGACAGAGGAGCAGGGCCACAGGGGAAGGGGTGGAATGGCGGCGAGGTTGTGGGTGGAATGGGGGTGGGGCTCCGGGTGAAGGGGAATGGGGTGGGGCTGTTGGTGAGGCTGTGGAACAGGGGAGGGGTTCCGGGCTCTGAACTCCAGCCAAGTCCGAGAGAGCTCCGTAGACGTCCCAGCCGACCCTGGACGGGGCCAAGCTCTCAGCCCTCCCTCCTGCCCCGGATGGGGCCATGGGCGGGAGGGGCTGAGCCGGAAGAGGTGAGGACTTGGCTGGAGAAGGTTGGGGTGGGGTGCTAGCATCCTCAATGGGAAGCTTCACCTGCCGCCCATGAAGAGAGGAAAGTGGGCTAATTGATGGAGAAAGGTAATGTATCTGTGCCTTGGTAGATGGTATTTATAGGCTGTGATTTCTTGTGGAAGTTCTCAGGACAAAAATAATACTTCCAAGTTATTATTCTTTGAAAGATAATCTTCTCCATTGAGATCTCCAGATGCCATTCACTTAGAGAGAGCATCTTTCCAGTGGCCCTAGAGAATTATTTTACAGCAGGTCTGATTTATTGAAAAAGTCTAATAGACACAGTTTGGTGGATGGTACTATGGTGAGATAATAAGATGCTCGATGTTTGAAATTTGAGTTGTATTGGTTATTTTGATTGGTCACATGGTATAATTTTTGTTCTCTGATTGGGTAAATAGAAGTCTTTCATAGACATTTCTGGATGTAAATATTCAAGTGGGTGTGATTAAAATTTGCTTTCTGCCAGCATCATTTGAATAAAATGTAATCTCTCAAATGCTGACAGAAATCAAAAATACAAGGGCTGCAAGCATAGCTGAAGTGAACAAAGTGGGAAGTTAAAGTGAAAACTATCAGTATTTTTGTCATTTCCCTGTTCCAGCTTAAGCATTAAGCAGTTTTATTTTGCATGCAATCAGTAATTCTTTCCTCTTTTTTTCATTCTCCGTCATTTTTCTTTGCCCCAAATCTTCTGCATTTATGTAAGCCCTGAAGTACTAACCTGTGATTCATGTACTAAACAGTTCTACAGGTAGAGTCAATGGAAGAAAAGCAATGAGTTAGATTATAATTTAATAGCTAATAGAGAGGCAGGTACTAGTCTAGCACTTGGGAAACCTGGAGTCAATTCCGTGCTCCACCACAGACTTCCTGTGTGACCTTGGGCACGTCTCTTAGCCCTGGTCTACACTGGGGGGGGAATCAATCTAAGATACGCAACTTCAGCTACGAGAATAGCGTAGCTGAAGTCGACGTATCTTAGATCGACTTACCTCGCGTCCTCACGGCGCGGGATCAACTGCTGCCGCTCCCCTGTCGACTCCGCTTCCGCCTCTTGCAGTGGTGGAGTACCGGAGTAGACGGCAGAGCGATCGGGGATCGATTTAATCGCGTCTATACTAGACGCGAGAAATCGACCCCCGATAGATCGATCACTACCCACCGATCCGGCGGGTAGTGTAGACATACCCTATGCCTCCCTGTGCCTCATGTGTAAATGGGATAATAGTACTACTTCCCAGGGGTGTTGACAGGATCAATACCTTAAAGACTGTGAGGTGCTCAGATACTATGGTGATGGAGGGCCATAAGTACCTCGTCTAGATATCATACGTCTCAATAGTCCAATTCATTTGAGCACTTAAGCACATGCTTATATCCTATTGACTCCCCAAACAGCTATAGTTCCTCTTGATGCATGTATATAACACCCATTAGTGTTAACAGGAGTTATGCACATGCAGTGAGTGAAAGAATACAACAGCAGAAAAGACGTTATATAGTTTCTTCTGCTTCAAACCTTTTTTATACAGGAATATTTTGCTTTTTGTTATACTCCCATGGACCCTCTTAAATTACTTCNGTTTCAGAGTAATAGCCGTGTTAGTCTGTATCCGCAAAAAGGAACAGGAGTACTTGTGGCACCTTAGAGACTAACAAATTTATTGTAGCATAAGCTTTCGTGGGCTACAGCTCACTTCATCGGATGCATGCAGTTGAAAATACAGAAGGAAGATATATATATATATACACACATGAAACAATGGAGATATATATATATATATCTTCCTTCTGTATTTTCCACTGCATGCATCCGATGAAGTGAGCTGTAGCCCACGAAAGCTTATGCTACAATAAATTTGTTAGTCTCTAAGGTGCCACAAGTACTCCTATTCCTTTTTGCGGATACAGACTAACACGGCTATTACTCTGAAACCAGAAATTTTGAGAGTTCTTCTCACATAAACCCCAAGCTCATAGCATCTAATCCAATGGAAGTCTAGTTTCCTGACTGGGCCCTCTAAGTGCTAATGTAATATTATAAGTAATAATTTATCACATTAGTATCCTAAATCTGAAATGGTAAATAAATCTGAATCCATGTGCTGCTATGTTTACACTGCACTACACACACACACACACACACACACACACACACACACACACACAATTTCCATCCTTTTTTCACAAGCAAACAAACACTAGTCTACCCTAGAAACTTCCAGCTGGAAGATACCAGCCTTTGCATAAAGACAAATAATTAGACAAGGTGACTTATTTGTGTCTTATGAAGATTTAGTGGCTTCTGCCCTGTATATTACTGATTCAATGCCACAAGATGTCAGTACAGTTTAAGCAATGACAGAAGACTCCTATATTGTGAGCTGTACTGAAAATGGGTGGTGGAGGGGAGTTAAAAAAATCACATTGAATTCTGAAGCATTTTCTGAGAGGAAAATGGCTACAAAGTGGATATGATTGGGGGAAAAAAAGGCTTTGTCCTAAATTGTGTCCTGTGTATTTAGAACTATAATGAAAATCAAACTCTGTGTAGCGTCTACTTTATGTCCATGCCTGCATTCTACTTTACTATTAATTCTACAACTAATAAAAAGCTGCATGTAAATAAATTTTACTTCTCCACAGAGCAGGGTTTGTGTTTCAGCAGTTGGTTGGATTTCAGTGATATTTCCCAAAGCTCTGTTTTCCTTTGACTTCGTAAAAAATGAAAGAAGAAAAAAAAATGAAGAAAAAGACAAACCCAGCTCACTTGTATTAATGACCCTTTACACAATCACCTCACTTGTAACAAGAGCTAATACATTTCCATTACAATGGCAACATATAACGGGTAGTTAATCATCAAGAAAATTCATTAGCTGAATGTCAGCAGGAACCTATGTACTGTAGCAAATGAACAGCGGACAACAGTTTGAGTTCTAATTCAGCAATGAGCTCCCCTCATAATGCTGCTTTCCTCCGTATTAAATTGGGCACAGAGTTAATGGTATGACAAATGGGTATTTGAACTCAGTAAGCTTCCTTGATTACAAGGACAGCAGTTACTCCTGCATAAGTGCTGGCAAACATCTAATGGAGAGTATTCCGTAGGCCTTTGACTATTGCAAACTTTTATGACAACTGTTTAGGCACTCCACAGATAGAGGTAGAGAAAGCTGAGGGAGAAAGAAGATTCAGAGCCAGCAGAGTGTTTGCTTGATGGCATCTTCTGGGCCAAAATCATTGCTGGTGAAATTGACCCCTCTATGTCCTGTTTTCCATAATAACGTACAAAACAATGTAGCGATTCATACAGTTGATCCTTGTCCGTGTAAGTTACAACAGTGTTTAAAAACAGCTATTGCTAGTAGTGTTCCAACATAGATAGGATTTTTTTTTTGTGGCCTGAAACATACTCATATGTTGTAAAACCACTTTGGGAGGAGCACAGCTTGTTGAGTATCGTTCTAAAAAATGAACATAAAGCTCTGTCCATAGTCTCATGGAATCAACAATATAGCTTAGAATCTTGAAGGTATAATGCAGGAGAGGAGAGAGGAGGTGGTACTGACAACTCAAGTTCCTGGACACTTGCCAAACAAAAGGACTTGGAGGGTGGATTGCCAGAAAGGAGGGTGATCCATGGAAGAATGTGACCAAAAGGACAAGTCAAAGCAGGAGATCACTTAGTGGTGGTGAAATCAATTTGAGTAAGAGGTTTGCTGCCCTGGGGAACAAGGAGGAGAAACAGGCAGAAGATGGAGGGGCAAGGGAAAAAAAGGAAGGGAAGACAGTTCCTGCAGAAGATATGAAGAGATAATAGAGGGAGCCAGGGACTGGAGCCCAAGGAAAAATGAGGATGACGTACATGGGGCTGCAAGAGAGGACCAACACCAGTAAGAGACACATCTATATGATGGGGGACTCTGTACTCAGAAGAATTGACAGACCTGTCCACAGGGCAGATCTAGAGACATGAAGAGTGTGCTGTCCATCAGAAACAAACATATGAGATGTAGGCATGAGGCTGAAAAGGGATCTGATGGGAGCAGGGAAAAATCCAATGATTGTGCTGCACGTCAGGATGAATGATAATACCAGATTCCCACTGGAATGGATCATGGTTGACTAGACTCATCTGGGTAAGTTACTTAAAGAAGTGGAAGCTTGGGAGATGTTTCAGCAGAAAACTTCTTGTCCCTAGAGAAGGAGGGAGAAGGTGTAACAAGATAATGAAGATCAAGAGATGGCTCAAGAATTAGTGCTAAGAAGAAGGTTTTGGGATGATTGATCACTGGTATGCATTCACAGAAAGAAGACTTTTCTTGACAGATGGGCTCCACTTGAGAACCTGGGGTATTAACCTTCTGGGATCAAGGCTGGCATGATTGATAAGAAGGGCTTTAAGCTAGGAGATGGGTGGAGAAATTTGGGAGAGACTCAAGAAATCTTCTGGCCTGGCTTCAATACATAGGATAAGGCAAATCAGCTAAAGGTAAGAATATAGTGTATCGACAGCAAGGAGAAAGAAAGTACACATATTGATTGGAGTGGTGTTACAGTTAGTGAAAGGAGTATACCTAATCTGGCTAGAAACCTGGGAGAGGTACAAGGGAAATGACTGAAGCACTTCTACATGACTGCAAGGAGTCTGGGCAATAAAATGGAGGATTTGGAACTACTTGTAGAGGAGCTTAAACCCAATATTATAGGGATTACAGAAACATGATGGAATAGCACTCATGACTGGAATACAGGTATTGGAGGGTATATACTGTTTAGGAGGAAAAGGAATAAAGGTAAATTTGGTGGAGTAGCATTGTACATCAATGAAGTGGTAAACTGTGAAGAAATAAGAAGTGATAATGAGGACAAAACAGAATTAGTTTGGGTCAAAATCACTTTGGGGAAGGCCTGTAAAAGAGGTTCTGTTAGGATAGAGTTAGGTGTCTGCTATAGACTCCAGAGTCAGATTTGGATATGGATAGAAATCTCTTTCTTATTTTTAGAGACAGAAATACTATCAGGATTTTTTTGTGTGTCATAATGGGAGGCTTTAGATCCATGGATATAGATTGGAGAATAAATGCTACTAATTCTGGTAAGGCTCAGTTATTCCTGGATGTGATAGATGTCAATTTTCTTCATCAAATCATCACGGAACCAATAAGAGATGCTACAATTTTAGAGATGGTTTTGGTAAGTAGTGAGGATATCATAGAAGAACTGGTCCATAGGAAATAATCTTGGATTGAATGATCACAAGTTGATTCAGTTTAAATTAGATGGAAGGATAATATAAACCAGGTCATCACCTATGGTTTTTCAAAAGGGTAGACTTTGGGAAATGTAGGGAATTAATGAAAGAAGTCATCTGGCCTGAAGAGCCCAAGGACTTAAATGTGGAGGAGGCTTGGAATTTCTTTAAATCAACTATGCATAAACTATCTGAAATTTGGGGGGAAATCTTGCAGGAAAGGGCTCCAGACTCAGCTGAGTGAATAATCATCTCCAAGGGGTTACTAGAAGTAAGCAGAGGGAATGGAAAAAGAGATTGGTCAACCAATAAATCTATATCTTGGAGGCTAGAAAATGTTGGAATAAAGAAAGGATTGCTAAAATTCAAGCTGAACTAGCTTTTGGCAAGGAAATTTAAAATAAATAATAAGAGAATTTTAAGTTATATAAATAAAAAGAAAATAAGGAAGGATGAGGTTGGTCCACAATGCAGTGTGGATGGGAAAGAGATTAAAATAATTTAGGTATGGTCCAAACACTAAATGATGGAAATGAGTGTCAAATCAGGGGGACTGAGTAATTTACATTCCAAAATATTGAAAGAACTGGCACATGAGATTGCTTGTCCAGTAGCAAGGATTTTTAATAAATCTATCCATTTGAAAGTTATGACCCTAAGAGCATCCCAGTGCCAGATGGCAAGGGATGCTCTGCTATGTAGCAGTGAGCTTCAATTGCTCTGATCAGCCCCGCGTACCCCTACTCACTGTTGTCATACTCTGTATCTAAAATGGGTCATTTCAGGTATCATATGCAAACTGATGACACACTGTGATTTATATAATTGTGAAATGTATGTGTTCACACTGTATGAGGAATTATGGAAACTCACTAATATTATGCTTTAAAGTCTGTGACCAAACAAAGGGAGAGAAACAGTTTTTTCCCAGAGGGGAGGGAAGGCAGCTATCTACCTATTTCCTATGCAAATTAAGTGTGATGGAATCAAAACAATGGAAGCCCTATTTACATATGAATCAGCAGAGGGATTGGAAGTCCACAGGAAGGTAAGAACAGCATGAGGTCATCCTGCCTCTTGAAATAGAGTCAGTGAACTCCGAGAGATATAAGGGGAAACAGAGAGCATATTTCACCTAGGAAGACAAGGGAAACCAGCACTTTGTACTTCTGTGGAAGGTTCTGACTGAGAAAACATCAGCCATGGCTGGGAAGAATAAGATTGGTAAGAAATCTACCTTGAACCAAGGCTGTAGCTTGTTGAGTTAAGACTTAGCCCTTAGAAAGTGTATTTTACTTTTATTTGCTTGTAACCAGTTTTTCTGTATTCCTTATACTTGAACTCACTTAAAACCTCTTTTTGTTCATAAACTTGTGTTACTTTAATCTGAACCAACCCACTGTTGTGTCTGAATTGCAGTGACTGTTTACTCCATTTAAAGTAATGAGATGTGCTTTTGTCTTTTTAAAGGAGCAACAACCCGTATTAATTTGCTGAGTGTTTCAGGAGAGGGCTGGGCACTTCAGGGCAGATGTTTTGGGGGAAATTATGGGAAATTTGGGGTGTGTTGGAGTCACTAGTAACCAAGGCTGGTGGAGGCAGGGTGGGGGTTTTGTGTTGTAGGCAGGCTGCTGGGGTCAGAGTACTGAACCAGGGCTTCACACACATACTCAGGGTCCTGTATGTTTGGCTGTTGGTGTCAAGCTATGAGCCATGGCAGCAGAGCATTTCAGACACCCAGAGTTACAGGGGAGGTAGTGGCACACCCTCTCACTGGTCTGAATAGACCCAAAAAGGACAGGGGTAGTACAATATGACTGGAGAAAGGGAAAAAAACCATCCAGGCAATTACAGACTTGTTAGTCTGACCTCAGTAGTATGCAAGGGTTTAGAACAAATTGTGAAGGAAAGAATAAGTAAATTCATGGAAATAAATGGAAAAGGGTTTTCCAAAGGTGGATCATAACAGATTAACCTAATTTCATTCCTTGAGAAAATAATTCATTTTTTAGATAAAGGAAATGCAGTAGATCTAATATACCTGGATTTCAGTGAAGCATTTGTCACTGTACCACATGGGAAAATATTAATTAAATTAGAGAAGATTGGGATTAGTACAAGAATTGTAAGGTGGATAAGGAACTGGCTAAAGGAGAGAAGGCAACGGGTTATGCAGAAAGATGAACTATCAGACTAGAGGGAATTATTAGTGAGTTCCTCGAGGTTTGGTCCTGGGACCAAACTTATTCAGTATTTTTATTAATGACCTTGGCATGTATTAATGAAATTTGCTGATGATACAAAGATAGGCACAGCATCAATACAGAAGGGGATTGGAATATTATACAGGAAGAGCTGGACAACCTTGAAGCCGGGTGTGACAAAAATGGGAGGAAATTCAATAGCACAAAGTGCAAGGTCATGCACTTAGGGTATAATAATAAGAATTTCTGCTCTGAGCTTGGGTCTCATCAGTTGGAAGTGACAGAAGAGGAGAGAGACATGGGTGTGGCACATAATAGTCTAGTCTCCTGTGGGATGTCATATTAAGGTCTCGTTTCAGTTGTTGGGGTTGGTGTGCAGGTGTGCATAGTGTTGATGGCCTGTAATATACAGAAGGTCAGATTAGAAAATCTGGTGGTCCCTTCTGGCCTTAAAATCTATAACTCTACAGCTTGACCCTTAATTGTGATTTCTGCTTAAATCCTGTTTTTGTTAATCATGTCAGCATACATGCATTTCGTTTTTGCCATATTCAAGAGTAGTCCATGTTCCTCACTAACATCTCTTACACACTCCAACATTTGTTGCATTTGTTGCTGGTTGTAGCAAAGAGTGTTGTGCCATCAGCATATCTGAGGTTGGTTAAGAAGTGTCCACCTGTGGAAATCCAGCTCATTGCACTTCATCAAAACCTTCCAGGGCTTGTTTCATACTGAATTCTGCATACATATTGAAAAGGCTTGGGGGCAGAATACACCCTGCCCAGTGGAAAACAGCTCACTATTGCCTGGTGCTGTTCGCACTGTGGTCTGTTGTCAATGTTAGAGACTTGCAATGAGTTCAATTAGATGCTTTGGAATCCCCATATCTGCTAGAATCCTCCCAAGATTATACAAAAGCATTCAGTACCATCTGACATGACTGTTTTGGCAGGATTCTGGCAGATATGGGGATTCCAAAGCATCTCACTGAACTTATATGAAACATATGATCAATGGGTGACTGTACTCCTTGCATTTTTCAATGTGACAGAGGTTCACGATTTGATCATGCGTGCCTTGTCCCTCTCTGAACATCTTGTTGTGGTGGTAGTTCTGCTTCTATCATTTGTTTCATGCAGTCTAAGATTACGGAGAGCAGAATTTTGCTTGTGTGTGATACCAAGGCAATGCTATGATTGTTACCACACTCTGTTATGTCTTTCTTTGGTAAAGGCAGAAAGATTCCCTTTGTCCAGTTGTCCAGCTAATTAGTTGCCATCCATACATTGTTGCAAATTTTCCACTGAGACAAATACTACAGTTACCAGTCACTTACCAGTTCTGCTGGTATGTTATCTATCCCTGTGGCTTTCTCATATTTCATTTTCATAATAGCACACAGCACTATCTCTTGCAGAATTGATAGCTGTGGCTCTGTATTCTCCTTTCCATGATCCTGTATTGGGAGGGGCTATAATGAGGCCTACAGATTGGTACAATAGTCTTTGCAGACATTCTTCACCTCCTGCAGATCCTCTGAGATCTCTAGGGTTTGAGGAGCAAAGCACAGCTTATTCCATGTGGCAAACCCCCTCGCAACAAAGAGGTTTCCTCCCCAGAGCTCCTCGCAACAGCAGAAATACAGGTGGAAGTAATCAGGTTCAGTGTAATTTAAATACATTGATCCAAGTTCTTCTCAGATATAATTCCACTGACTTCAGTGGAGTTATGCCAGGCATAAATCTGGTGCATCATATTTATATAAGTTTCTTAGGATAAGACTTTCCAAAGCCCTTCGTTTGACCTAATTCTGCAACCACTGAAATCAATGGTAAAACTCCTAGTGCCGAGTTTCAATGGGAGCAGAATTAGGACAACATTGTTCTGAAGATCCCATACTTAGTTTTTGGTAAATATACATAAAATAATGGCACATATATGGGGAAGAAGTTGCATAGATAACATCCACAGCTGTAAACTCAGAAAGTTTGCTTTATATCCTGTGGGTCCTTATGCGTCTATTGTCTATCACATGCCTTAAACCAAGAAGAAACAACTCTGTTCATCTCAGGTTGAAAAAATGTTCGTTAACTCTGTGAAATCAAAATTTAAATTGAGATCTGGTCCTGAAAGCTTTCGTTGAAAATGTAAGGCTTTATTTATCCTATTGTTGCAGGATTCCTGCATTATTTACATGGAAAGAAGCGCAAGGCATTTTCCCAGATGCACTATTTCCAAATGCATTATTCTAGTTGCAATACATCAAGCTGTTTCTCTCTACATCCAAGTGATCACTTCTGATTCATGTTCCACGGTTCTGCGGTAAAAGATCATTGGAGAAGTTTAAACCTGGGATATCCCTAATTTGAACACTCCTTGGATAGCTCTCAACCTCTTTGTGCTTTGTTTTTGTTTTGTTTCAACCTAAGCCAACCATCATTCTAATGTGTCAGCTAGAAACATTACATATTTCATGCTCATATGAATTTGACATATTGATCACAAAGCAGCAAAAGGGTAACTTTTCTACAATATGGAGATGAAGGGAAATATTGACTTTGGGAATTGGGAGTTAAGAATGATTATTTTCAGCTTTGTTTATACTACCTGGGCCAGATCTAGCCCACATTAAGTCACCTTTGCGGCCACTCTGGCTGTGCAAAGATAAGTTAAACCTGGCCTAGGTAGCTGAGGATTTTTCTAATATAAGGGAAGTCCTTGAATAATATGTAGCTGTCTCTACACTAACCCCCTACTTCGGTGGCATCCCATGGGACGCAGCATATCCATTGTGGTCTGGTATGTTGGAGGTTTCTCTAACTTCACCAGGGGCAAACCGGTCCCAGGGATCCCCAGGGATCAGGAGAGCATACAGGTGTCATGCAGCAACCTTTGACCCACTCAGTCCCTGCACTGAATTTAGCTTGGACAGACACAAGGATTAGGGTCTATGTATGTGTGAAAGAGAGAGAGGTGAAGCGTTTTTGGCATCAAATTCTTTTTAATTTTTTTATAGCATGTTAACATAAAACAAAGCCGTTGCCTTTTAATTGTCCATCATTTATTTTGTATTCTGAAATATTTAATCATTTCATAGTTTCCCTTTGGATTTAGTTTATTTTAGAGAGGATCTATTGTGTATGAAGTGAAATGTTATCTAGAGATAATTCCAGTATGTGTCCAGCTGCTCTGATTTTAACGGATGATGGTTCCAAAGTCAAAATCAACAACTGGGGAAAATGGATATCTTTGTTGCTATGCAGGTGTACGTAAAATATTGTACACTTATAAAAAATGAGGAAACAGTGATTGTTGGCCACTAATACATCTCTTTGCTGCTATATTTGTGTGTGGGCATATTTTGTCTCTGTATTTTAAACACCTCTTCCAATGAAATTCAGAGTGATTTCATGGGCAATTACATCATTCACTTGAGTGTCAAGAAACGAGCATGCTCTCCTAAACAGTAAGAAAACCCCAAAGTAATTACCTGCCCACTCTGTAAAGTTCAACCTCCAGTTGAACAAACACCAAAAACATAACATCAAGACTTCATTATGTGACAGCTTCTCTGAGGGATGTCATTGGGGCAGATAATATCCTTTGATGGCCTTCTGCACAGGACCAGTGTTTGGTAAAGTATGAATCCAAGTATAAGGAGTGAATTGACCCACACAGTTTCAGTTTGCCATTTTATTTACTTACTTTCCCTTTTCAAATTTAGATTTTTCAAAATTTCAGGACTGAGTGCTATTCACTCCGGCCCCAGCCCAGTGAAGTGCTTCAGAATGTACGTAATTTAAGCACGAGTCATCCTATTGACTATTTAAAATTAACCATTTGCTTAAGTGATTTGCTAAATAGGAGCCAGAGTGCTCAAAACCGTACAGATTCAAGCCTACAGAATCCATATAATAAAATTCCAGGATTATCACTTTGTCTGTGTATCACTCTGAAGACTAGAAGGTCTGTTGAGTCAGTGTGAAGTGATGTAAACAGCTACAAGCATGGCTGAAAACTCTTTTTGTCACCAGATTCAACCATCACAAGGATTTACAGTTTGTTACCATCCAAGTTTTAAGTTCTGAGCCATTTTTGACTTTTTTACACTTTAAAAATTAGATCTGCACAGGCTTTCACCTACCTTAGAGAAAACTGATTGAAGTCACTCTAAGTTGCATTGCAAGCTCCTTGCTGTAGGGGCTCTGTCTTTCACTGGCTTATACAGCACCATAAACACCGACTTTCAATAAAGGCTTGATTCTGCCAGTTTTACTCAATTGAACTTGTTGCAGAGTAAGATACTACTGAAAAAGGGTTTGCATAATTGGGCCCTAAATAAACCATAGAAAGATTTAGCAGCCTAGCAGGTCATTAGTTTTGTTTCCGAACCTACACTGTGTTAGCCATTTTATGGCCAAGTTCACTGAAACATCAGCAAGATTAAGAAGCAGATTTTCCAAAGGTCCATTACAGGGGCTTCACGTGTACACATGCAAAACTGGGTAGGTGCATGCTTTTCAGTGCACTCTCTAAAGAGTTTACTACCTGTGTGCACAGAAGGGTTTTGGATTTACAATCTAAACCTTGCCTGTGAGTGCACGTATTAAGCTACTTAAAATGCCACCTCGGGTATTTGCACTGGCAAACAGGGAAGTAGCATAATGTGGATACAGCACTGACCTGGGTGTTAGGAAACCTAGCGTCTATCCACTGACCTGCTGTGTGATCTTAGGCATGTAACTTTATCTCTCTGTACCCCTTTTTCACCTCCCTTTGTTTCTCTCTCGGCTGTTTGGATTATAAGCCTTAGGGATAGAGAGCCTGTCACACTATATGTTTGTAAAGCACCTAGCACAATGGTTCCCCAATTTCAGCAGAGGCCTCTAGGTGCTACTCTAGTACAAGCAATATACAATAAAATGTCAGTGCATATATGTGCATGTGAAATTTGTGTCAACATTTACAGAGGCAGATAGGTGAAAATACTCCTACCTGACTTGTTCATGGTTACATGACAAACCAATAGAAGTACCTTAGACCAGGGCTTTTAAGAATTTACTCATTTTCATATGGGCCTTGTCTACACTAGAAATTTAGGTTAGTTTAACTATCTCAGTCGGGGTGTGACAAATCCACATCCCTGAGCAGAATTGTTAAGTTGACCTAAGACCCCATGCAGACAGTGATAGGTTGACAGAAGAATTCTTTCATCGACTACCGCCTCTCAGGGAGGTGGATCAGCTATGCCAGGGGAGAATCCCTCCTGATGGCATAGGTAGTGTCTACATTGAAGCACTACAGCAACGCAGCTCTACTGCTTTGGCATTTTAAATGTAGACAATCCCATAGTCACTTTTCTTACCTTGTTTGGCTGCAAGTTAAATAACTAAATGAATGGAATCTGTGCTACTTTCCGTGTCTTAATCATATTGGACTTCCTGAGTATGATTTTGTTGAAGATGAAAATGCAATGAACTCTTCTGCATGTTTTTATTTCTACTGCAACGTGGTTAAAAAAATGTTGGATACCTTTTAATTTTTGATCTTGTACGCACAGAAAGAATCTAATGGATTTTAATAAAACACAGGATGATAAAAAAGACAGAATTTATAGTTCCATCTACTGTTCTGTTAATCCCTTGTTAGGGTGTATTAACTTGTAAGTGTGCCTACTAGGAATTGGTTATTAGAGATATACTAAACAGGTCAATATTCCATCAATAATTTAAGATATAATTTGGTAGTATAATTATATTTTCTTGCATTAGTGCTCTCTGCTACTTTGATTCAAGACTATTTTGAATGGCACGATGATATCTTAGTTTATTTATTTTGAAAACAATACACAAAATTCATTTATACTGAGCATGTTAAAATAGTTTTGTGAGCAAAAGAATGGGTTACCTGAACCCTTTACATAATATTCTGATCTTTAAACTATAGAGACCCATTCCTGATTCAGTACCTAATAGGGATAAGAGATCTTCTAATCAACAACATCAAAGACATAGTGGTATTAACTATGGCATCTAGCTCTTGTCCACTTCACAGAAAACATTGATAGAGCTGGTTGGGAAATGGGTGTTCAAACAGTTTTCCATTGGAAAATGCCATTTTGATTAGACTGAATTTTTTGGGTGAAATTGTATGGTTTCCAATGAAATGTTCTGTGAAAAAATTGTATGACAAAGCTTGACATGTCATATTATGTGCAATTACTACTGACATCTCATGAAATAATGTAAAAAAATAATATATATAATATAAACATGAAAACACAACATAAAATACATTTCTAAATGAACATTTCATTTTGAAACAAAACTTTGAAAATTTTCCAGAACATGGGAAATTTCAAAAATATTTGCTTTTGTTCCAATTTGAAATGAAATGAAAACCATTTTCAAAATGTCATAATTTTCTGTGGAATGGAAATTCCAAGTTTTGACAAGCTCAATCTGTGACCATTGAGACGAATGCTCTTTTCATGTCTAATCTGAATCCTTCCTTGCTGGTGTCCAAATAATTTAGGTATATCATTTGTAATGTACGCATCAGCATGCTAGCTATGTGCCAAAAACAAAATTAAGAATAATATAAAATCTGTTTGTAAGAGACAGGATTGTCCTATTACTTGATTCTATCATTATTTAGAATATTTCTCCTCCTTCTTTCTTAGTTCATTCGTATGTCATGAATTTGGCCTTCATTATTGAGGGAGGCCTTGTGCAAAAAGGATGGGCATTATGTTCTGAAGATAATCAGGTTGAGGCTCATTCTGATCTCTTGTGGTAAGGATTTGCACAGACATATTGCTTCTCTAAAAGGTTTCTGACCCAATATCTTTAAAATTTCACCCTGTGTTTGTTCCATCTATCATCATGAACAAGTACAGCTTTCTAGGTGAGTCTCAAAGGGAGAGATGGAGACTCCATGATAGCCTGAGCCTTGAAGGTACATTGTTTTCGGTCCATAAGTGAACGGGGAGACAGTGTGTAATGCCGACAGACCCCGGTTGTCGGTATTGAACCTGGGATCTTTGGAGCTCAGTGCATGAGCCTCTACCGCATGAGCTAACAGGCTGTAGAGCAGACTCATTTTATCTCTCTCTTTAAGTGATCTTGATGTTACCCAGGGTTCTTTCAACCCCAAGCTCTTGGTAACTTTTACTCTGTGCGAGGTGGTGTCAGGAAATAAATCAGGGGAGACATGGCCCTCCAACCGATAGATGGCTGGCACAAAGAGGACAACACAAGAGTGCTTTCACTTAAAGCTAAACTTTACTTAGTCTCAAGCACTTACACACATCTGCAACAGGTTAGTAAAACACCCCCAACTCTAGATAATTACAGAAGCTCAGTGTGGCTCTCGAGTGGCACAGCAACAGCCTTCCATTGGCCAAACTTCCGTCTGCTGGTGGGGACCACAAGATGTGTCCAGAGGGAGAGTCCCTGAAGAGCCCCTCCTGAGGAGTCCAACTACCTCAAACTTTCCCCCCTTATTTATATATTAGTAATACAATGACATGTCACTTAAAGAAAACTTGTTAAGCAAGCAGTTTCAACAGTCAAGCAAGAGGTTTCCTTCCGATAATCAATTAACCAGGTGTGGGTTTTTTTCAGAGTTTGCACGCCTTGCGGCCCTGACAGACACATTCCTGAGGGCACGTAGACAAGCTTCCTGTTCCTCTAAAATGCATGTATTAGCAGTTTCAACACAATTCTTATCAGGAAGGACGCGGGGTCAAGCTGCCCTTTCTGTGGCAACTAAAACCCCCTCCCCTCCTGCCTTGGTTAAGCTAAGTCTGCTGCATGGCCACTTTATGGCCTGCTGACTTGGCTGCTTTTAGCAATAAGCAATAGTGATCCAGGCACTTTACTGGTTTACCAAAATCTCCCTGTACATCGGTGCCACTAGATGGGACAGAACACCATGCCCAGGAGGTGAGGAGGTGTGTGGGTTACAAGTGCAGCACTGCTGTGTGTTGTTTACATCAGTTATTTCTTGCTTAGAAAGTGTGTTATACAAGCCAGAGTTTCAGTGTAACTTTCACAGTCATCATCGCCCACTACTGAACTGCAGGGTTATAGCCTGGAGTTTAGTGACAAAGGCATGGATAACAGTACCTAACTCCTTATCTGAGAGAAGTGGGCACAGTTTCCTTGCAAAGAGATGATGATGGGAGAAGGCACCACTGACCAATTTGAGACCTATAGCTGAAGTATGTCGAGGAGCAGAGATAAGACCAAGAGGATTCCAAGACTCTAAACAGCCCAGCTTCCAGTTCTTTGATTCTATGAATCCATAGATTTAATCTCTCCTCTATTTCTTGGCGGTTCAAAAGATCTTCCTTAGAGAAATGTCAGTGTTACGGCTGGAGGAATAAACAAATGCTTTTCCATTCCATCTCTCTAACTCAATTTCAACTGTTTTAACAGACTTCCGCTTCTAAATATGAAAGTCACTTTTTTTTCAGAAGTTGAATTTTAAAAGTTTCTCCTGAGGCTCTTTTATTCCCGGAGAACAAACACCCTGGAACTGCTTTTAGCACTCCTTCAAAAAGCCAGAATTTCTTAATAAATGTCTTTGCAGCCACAAAAGTCAAAAGCCCTTGGACATGAATTAGGGTAAACAGAAAAAAGGAGATTTCTCTCTCTCTGTCTCTTTTTTTTTTTTTTTTTTTGACAGTGGAAGTTCAGATGTAAAGAAGATTATGTGAGTGATATGAAATGTCCCCACACAAAAAGAAACTTATTGATAATATGAAAGGGGCCAATCCCACTTGGGAGATTAGCTCCCATCTTGAAGTAATGTTGATTATACCCATTCTTCTTTTTTTACCTTGTACTATTCCTTTTTATGAGCTCTCATGGGAATGTGTGTCTACTCTCCTTAGGTATTTAATCAACCTCAGAAGCAGTTTTATAGCTTTGTGTACTTTTTTAATGCCAAACACTTGATCCTTTAAATAATGGTAAGTTTATAACACAGTCTATCAATACTGGACCTCTCAAACTCAGGGATTTTGGTTCACAGGAACTTCTGTCTGTACTCCAAGTTTCACTTTGAGTATCAGCTTTAAAGAACCTCCCCTCCAAATAGTCATGAACAGTAGTTGAAATAATTGACCATTGCCTGGTTTCTACCCAAAACTGTAGCTTGTTCACTGAGACTGGCCTTGGTTTACGTTCTGTGATGGAATATACAGTAGGGTTAGATCTGCTGGCTTTGTTTCAAATCAGATCAGGAGGGGACTGAAAGCATCAGATAAGAGTTGAGCCTTAAACTAAGATTGCTCAATACCTTCAAACGTCACTAATCTAGACCATGGTTATCTGAAGGTAATATATGTCATCTGATTCCTGGTTTCCCCAAGGATGGGCAGCTGAAGAGGAAAAAAAGTTACTGTCTGTGTCAGTCTGTGGGCTTTCTGAAGGCTGATCAGCAGAAACCTCGGGAGGTAAGAGCAACTGTCTGTACTTTTCTTTTTCTCTTTATTGGGCCTTTTGGGACTTCAAAGTCTGTGACTCCCAGGGTTCATTTTGAAAAGAGAGAGGGCAGATGTGCTGCCTGCAACAGCTGAGAGTGATTCAGACTAGGTTCTCTGATTAACTGAATTCCCAATTATTTAAAAGTTTCAGATATCCTTTAGGACCAATTAACTGTGGTTTGACTAAAAAGTATTTTTCAGGTCCCCCAACACCATAGTATCTAAGCACCTACAATCTTTATCCTCGTAACACCCCAAGAGATAGAACAGTGCTATCATGCCCATTTTACAGATGGGGAACTAAGGCACAGAGAAACAAAATGACTTTCCCAGGGGCGTACAGGAAGCCTGTGGTGGATCAGGGAGTTGAATCTGGGGCCGCTAAGACCCAGGCTAGTGTCCTAACCACTAATCCATCCTTCCTTATGTTTCAAAGTATGAATATTTCAGCCTTTTAAATTTACCCACCATTGCACAGTGTATCTGGGGCAGAGCTAGAAATAGAGCAGAGAAGTTCTAGCTCCCAGCCCCCTGCTCTGCCCACTAGCAAGCACTTCCTGGCTCCTTTGTTTGTGACAACCTGAACAAGATTTAAATATGTGGGGAGGTTTATGTTTTATTCACTTGTTTTTTAAAAAAAAAAAAACAAACACCCAACTTCATGCTGAGCTATTCACTGCTATTAAATGCAGAGAGGAAATTGGTTACTGCTTTTAACCTACACCTGGCTGTTTCCCTGGTGGGTAAATCATTTTAGCAAATTATTCTGGGGAGGAGGAGGGGGCATATTTGACAGCTGCATACATTTTGTCCATGCCTAACTGTGTTTGCATTATGATTTTTCCCACTACCAGTTGTTCTCTGCTGCTATGCTAAACCGAAAACGATTATTTTTTGGGGAAAAAAAATATTCTGAAAAGGACAAATCACTTGGGGTTTCCAAGAAAAAAAAAAGTCCTGTCCTTAAATGTTTGTGCAATTTATAGAAAGCTCTTTTGCCACCGTTGGTTATTCGATTTTCTCCCACTTGCTTCAAATGAATGGTGTGTGATAAATTGTAATGTTTCACACGGGGAATGCTCACTTTCTTTTTGTTTTAGCATTTTAAGCCCATGCTGTGTGTTCATGCCCAGATTGCTCATGTAATAGTAATAATAATACAGTCAGAGTTTTCTTTGCCTTACTCTAAGGGGCTGGGTCTCAATTATACTAAGACCCTTTGCACCACTTTGTCTCTTCAATATTAGCTCTTTGTTCAGTATTAAGTACAGTAGAACTTGGGCGTCTAGTGTTTGACACAATATAAATAATAATAATGTTGAATATCATTTTACTTCAAAGTGGATTGTGCTTCCCTTTATTCATGTGCGGGACTCACGTCAAGGGATCTCTTCATGTCGGATGAGTGGAGTTCATATCATTGCAGCTAACTACCCCTCTCCTAAGTGCCTCCAAAGATGAGGTTTTCTGGGCCAGTTGCTGCACCCTCAGATATAAATGTCTCTACCCTGCCTCCTTCCTTGTCACATAATTTGGATTTTCCTCCACTCTTAATAAATGTGGCCTTATCCTTGATTCTCAGATTTATAAGGGAAGGAAAGTTAACCCTTAACATTTGCCTATCACCACTTTCATACATTACCATTTATATGCCAGTGCTTCACCTGTACTTCTTCTGAAATCTTGTTCTATGGGTTCTTGTATCGTACTCATAACCATAGTACTTGAGTATATTCTCATCTGTGCCTTCATTTTATTCTTGCTTTCACTACTGCCTCTCTGACTTCTACAAGTCACAGCTCTGCAGACTCCAGCCTCTGCAGAAAACTGCTGCCTTTCTCTTCCCATGCTCCTAAAAGTATGACCACATCATCCTTGTGTTCAGCAACTCCACTGAATGTGTGGCCTCCATATCCATTTAAAGGTCCAGGTCACAATTGCTGTCCATAGGCTTGCTCTAGGTTTCCTTATGGATCTAGTCTCTTTCACCTAACCTTCCTTGCCCCTTTGCTCATCTGGCAGTTGTCCTACTTTATGTCCCACTGCTAAGCCTTCTGATACTACTTGGAAGAGTCGTCTTCTATCTCTGCCTCATCAATATTTCATCTCATCTGAATACATACTGTATCTTTTTTCCCTTGCATATGCTTCTTAATTTCTCTCAGACTATTAGTATTCGTTGAACTATTGAACCATCCAAATCTGTATAGTATTTGGGGATACACTTTACTCTTGGGGGAAATCTGCGCTACTGTGCATGCATAATTAATGAACCCCGCATATTTTTTATTTTTTGCGCAGAAAAAAAGCTTTTGCTTTTTGCTGAAATGTTCTTGCAGTTCCGCCTTTTGCCTATCAGAGGGTGCCATAGTGCAAGAACAGCAGCAGCAGCTCCCAGCAGAAAATGTTTTGCAGTTCCGTCTTTTGCCCACTAGCGGGTGCTGTGGTGATAGAACAAAGCAGTAGCTGCCCGCTAGGGAGGGAAGAGAAAGAACTTCCTTCTTCGCAGCGGGCCAGGTCAGGAGACAGGGGTTATGGGGAGACAGACAGCGTGGGGTGCTGGGTGGTCAGACAGGAGCTCATAAGGGCTATTGGGGGAGGACAGACTGGGGCAAGAGCTGAATGGGAGTGGAGACACAGGGGGGAAGGAGGTTCAGGGCCACATGGTGATGGGGGAGGGGGTACAGGGAAACATAGGGACGGGGGAGTGGCTGGGTGGGGGCACAGAGACACATGGGGACAGAGGAGGGGGTACAGGGTCACATAGGGAAAGGAGGAAGAGGTGCAGGGCCACATGGGGATGGGAGGAGTGGGTGGCTTAGTGGGGGTGGAGGGACACATGGGGGTGCAGGAACACATGCGGACAGGGGCAGATGTGCCTGACTGATTGGGAGAAGTTAGGTGTCAGTCAGAGTCTGCATGGGGGAAGCTCCCTAACAATCCTTCCCTGCCCCCTCCCAAAAAACCTGTTCCATACTTTTCCCACCCATACCCAACAACCCTCCAAGTTCACACCCAGGCTCCTTCCCAGCAATTTACTTCCCTCTACCTCAGCTCCTCCATTACCTCTGACTCCCCCAAGATTTTGCACAGCTTCAGAAGGGTGTGGGAAATACGGTTCTGTATTGTAGTTTAAATGAATTACTTAGAGTTCTCTATTAATATGCCTAGTAAGGAATCTATTTGTCAAAAAGCATTTCCTGAATCTTTTTTGTTGTCTGTATTCTTACAGACATACTTGCTGACAGGTATTTTGAAATAAATGACCAAAAATAATTGAAATTGGTGTGATTATATTGTGTTATTTTGACAAATAAAATATGCAGAATTTCTCAGAATTTAAAAATATTGTGTGCCAAATTTTTAATTTTTTGTTGCAGAATTTTTAATTTTTTGGCACAGAATTCCACCAGGAGTACCACTTTACATGAAAGATTCTATATCAAGTAAAGGGAATTTTGTTTAGGTGTAATATGGTAGATTTGTTTGAAAGTTAAGCAATAACTTTATTTATCTCATACATTTCCATATAGCATGTTTGAATTCTATTTTAATTTATAAACATTTCTATAGTTCTCAACACCACAGCGTCTGAGCGCCTCACAAACAATAATTAATTAAGCTGCACCACTTGCCTGTGAGGTAAGTATAGATACGTTGCTCAGGAGTGTGAAAATTCACACCCTTGAGTGATGTACAAATACCAACCGTTACCCCCCACATGTGGAATGTGCTATGTTAGTGGGAGAGGTTCTCCTCCCGAGATAGCTACTGCCTCTCGTGGAGGAGGAGTTATTAAGCCAATAGGAGAGCTCTCTCTCGTTGGCTTAGAGTGTCTTCACCAGATGCACTACAGGGGCGCAGCTGCATCAGTGCCTCTGTGCCAATGTCAATTTGTAGTGTACACCTGCCCTGAGGCACAGAGACGTTAAGGGTTCAGCTTTCAAGTGTGAACTCATTTTGTATTTTTCAGTTTTTTGGGTACCTGACCTGAGACACTCAAGTCCTGATTTTCAGAGGTGCTTATCATCCATAGCTCCCATGCAATTCAGTTGGCATTCTACATGGTCAGCCTCTGTGGGAAATCAATCCCTTGATGTATAAACCTGGTGTCTGAGGTACTTTAGTTCACTGGCCACTCCTATTAACACTTTGGCCTAAGATCATGCAGAACATTTGTGGCAGAGCTGGTCAGTGTTCCCTCTAATTTTTCCCACCCATGTGCGGAATGAATTTTGTTATGTGCACCAATATGGAGGAGATGTGTGACATATCATCTTCATATTGGTGCACATAAAATTCATGTGGTGGGGGTGAGGCCGATGCGTTCAGAGTGTGGGAAGGAGCTCAGAGCTGGGGCAGAATTGGGGTGCAGGGAGTGAGAGCTCTGGCTGGGGGTGTGGGCTCTGGGGTGGGGACAGGGATGTAGGGTTTGAGGTGCAGGAGGGTGGTCCAGGGCTACAGCGGGGAGAGAGGACTCCCCCCCCCCCGTCTCTCTCTCCCTGAAGCGGCACCTGGGCTGTGGGGGAGAGGCGCCTCTCCCCGCCGCAGCAGCTCTGGGGCTGGGGCTGCAGGATAGGCGCCCCTCCTCTGGCCTCAGCAGGTCCAGGTCAAGGGAGGGCTGCCCTGGCAGCGCCTGGGGCCGGGCCACTCTGGCTGTGCCTCCCCAGCAGGTCCGGGTGCCATGGCCGCAGCAGAGTTGTGGGCCGGGCTAGGTGAGGGCTGGGGGAGGGGTCCCCTTCCCCCAGCCAGTCCCCGGGCAGGTTCCCTGAGCATCTGCCCAGCGCTAAATAGGCTGGTGCGCGGCCGCGCTGCCATGCAGCTTACAGGGAACTTAGGAGCTGGGTGTAGAAACCCAATAGAGAAACCAGTACTCTAACCAGAAGACCATTCTTTCTTCCTCCTTTCTGTCTCATGACATGTTAAACACTTCATAATTTAAATTCTGATGGCCATTTTCACGTACCAAAAACAAACAAACAAAAGCCCCAAAGCCCCACCTTTCTTCAAAATACATCTGGAATAGCCTCAGGGAATACTTAACCTGTCTGATCTTTCACATCCTTCCCAAATTGTTGAACACCAAATGTCGGACTAAGACTCCAAATCAGGGACAAAGAAAATGATTGTGTAGGGATCTTACATAAAAAGATGTGTGGCAAACTCATGTCACAAGATGAGTGTTGTTTAAAACCTCAGTTTCATGATTCAGTGTTTCTGATATAAGTCGTTTAAAATAATAACAGCAAGAATACAAGTGAAATGAAGGTAAATTTAGATCTAAAAAGAGACATATCCCTAGTTGTGATAGAAAATTGAGAAGCATAGTCTGGTCATTCGGTTCACCTTTCCTGAGAAGCCTGTGGATTCCTTTAATGCACTAGATCAAGTGTAAAACAAAGGAACAGTAAACCTTGGGCTTCTTTTACACTTTAAGCTCCATTTTACAAAAGCTTTTCATTGTATTTTCCGTATTTGGAAAGGCAATTGAGAACTGTAGAAATGCCTATAAATACATTCTGAATGTTGAATGAATGCTTCCTGATCATGGTCTTTGCCATTAGGATTGCAATTCTTAACTGAGAAATATTGTTCACATCACAGACATGATTTCCCAGGGTGACTCCAAGGTGTCACTGCTACTCTGACCTTTGGAAAGAGTGGCATTCATTATTTTGTTGGTCTTCCTGGGTTTAGCTATGTACACTGGCCTTCAGTTCTGGAATCGTATGCCTAAATTGGTTACTAGTAATAGAAAGGTTTAATATACAATTCTAAGGTGATAAGGTCCCCTCTTGGGCTTTATGCTCAACTTTATGTGGATTTGAAACTGCTTATTACATCCACTGATTTCAATGGACTTACTCCTGATTTACCCCAGAAAGAGACAACGAGCTGCAGAGTTTGCTTTTGTTTGCACTTTCATTTACTTGGAATTTCATTGTCCTGGAAAGGGTGAGGTTTTGTAGTTTTGCTAGAGAACTACAAGTTAGTCGCTAGGGAAAGTGAAACATTGATTGTATTCCCATGGCGATGACAGGCTCCTAGACATTCTTGTAATAAAAATAATATTAAGAATGATAATATGTGCCAGAGTGACAGTATGATCACTGCTACTCATGGGCACAGCTTGGTGGTTTCATTATTCTTTTTTCACATTTCACCTCCTTCACTTCTTGTGGCTTCTTGTGGATGAATGTGCTGAGGGTGATAAACTGGTAAACAGTGTTGGAGTTCCCCAAAACCTCTTCCACCTGATTTCCCCAAGAACTCAGTTCGATTCCAGTCTCATCACTCAGGTTCCTTTATTTGGCATGCAGCAAAGCTATGCTGAGTTGATCAGACTCAAGCACAGGGGGTGGGTATAGAGCGTATCACATATCCAAAGTTACACAGCAAACCCCTTTCTTTATATACATTTACACATTACATTGCATTTACTATACATTGCATCACTTTGCAGGAACCAATCCCTGTACAGCATGCTCTGTCCATTCACTCTCCATGCCATCTTACTCTTTGCATCATCTTACATTCCAGGCTTATCTTATCCATTGTTATCTTGTCCATTGTAAATGGTTCCCTGAGTGTTCTCCATTATTTAGCCAGTACAGACATTCTGTATCCAAGGAATCCTGTGGCACCTTATAGACTAACAGACGTTTTGCAGCATGAGCTTTCGTGGGTGAATACCCACTTCTTCGGATGCAAGTGGGTGAATACCCACTTCTTCTACTTGCATCCGAAGAAGTGGGTATTCACCCACGAAAGCTCATGCTGCAAAACGTCTGTTAGTCTATAAGGTGCCACAGGATTCTTTGCTGCTTTTACAGATCCAGACTAACACGGCTACCCCTCTGATACTATTCTGTATCCAGGCTCCTGATCCATTTACTTCCCTAATCCTGTCTCCCAAGAAATGAGGGCTCACCCATGTCCAATTACACATGTCAAGCCCAGCCTATAAACAGGTTTGTCAAAGGTGTTACAAGTGTATGGGACAGTATTGAAGAAGGCACAGAAATGTCTGTGAAGGAAGGAGATAAAAGGGATGTTTAGTATGCTGTTATCTGTGAAGTGGAAAATGCAAAAGAGGGACACCAAAAAAGACCAGGTCTGAGATGTAGACTGGCTCCGTGTTTTGTACGACATTGACATTGAAGACAGACACCCAAAACAAACACAATGAATGATTTGGGGGCAGCATTTTGGATGGACAAATTCAGCCTCAAGAAGATTGTAGCAGAAGACGAGGTGGGATGGAACTAGAAAGTGGGCATCGGGACAGAAAGATAAGGGTGAATTTTGATAGATTGTGGAAGAAATGGTGTCAAGACTTGGCCCGAACCTGGATATGAGAGGGAAGGGTAAGGGAGGAATTGAACACAGCCTGCCGGCCTGGGTAATGGGGACGCTAGAACCATTTACTGAAGTGGTACATATGTCTGCAGGGCCGCCGAGGATTAGTGTTTGCAGAAAGCTGGGAAAGCATAATGTGCATTAGGACTTAGTTTTCTAGACTTTCAAATTGTTCCACTATTGTTCAAATAATAGAGTAACTGAAATGGACACCTTTTGTTCGCAGAAGAATAGTTTACAGGCAATTTCATCTTGAATAAGAGGATGTGTCTATCTTGTTCTGAATTCCATTAGAACAGTCTATATTGAGCTTTAGAAACCATATCACAGTAATCCCACTTAAATTGACAATTGCAGTGAGTTTTGCTTATGGGTGGCTTTGAAAACATGCTGCACAATCCACTAATTAATTGGGGGGAAATACTGTTTGCTATATGCAAATTTCTTGTAGCACAGACTGAATATTAGTATTCTCTGCCCATTTAAGCTTACGGATATGTGAAAGACCTTTAGAGAGGGTTTCTTTAAAGCCTCACACAGTTTACAGATAATTTCTAAAACTATTCTGTACAGTATCAGAATTACTAAAGAATCACAAATGCCTGTATACAGCTTTCCAGTGCACTTAAAAATACACAGGGCCTGAACTGATCCAAAATTGGGGTAAATCCGGAGTAAGTTCATTGAAATCAGTGGAGTTACACCAGTGTAAAACTGGTAGAAGTGAGATCCGAAGCAGGCCCATATAATATGGGCACACAGTGTGTAGAGGTTTAAAATGTATCCCTTTTTCTTAGTAACATTTTCATTGATGAAAGACAGATATTTGCTACAGAACATGGAATCCAGATAACCCTTAGATCCTGTTTTGCCCACTTTGTAGGTGCCAATCCAATCGCTCCGACTGGCCAGTTGCGTGTGTTCCCCAGCCTGCTTTCAAAACCTGGCACATCCCATTAAAACAACAAATTGAATCTTTAAAATTATTGAATTGTTTTCATTTGCCATTGCTTATTTATGGTAGCATTTAAAAAAGTCTCTACAACTCATAGGGAACTAATTGAGAAACTTACTCAAAGAATGAATACATTAACGATGTTAAAATTACCATGGCATTGTGATCACACAATGGTCACCATTAGAAACTCAGCATACCAAAAGAGATACCACACAGTAATTTCCTGTTCTCAATCTAGGATTTAAATCTGACACTTTATTATTATGAATGTTTTGTGACCCGTAGAGCCCTTATGCCAACTGGAAAAGTACATATGCAACACACTGTTGTCAGAATATTTAGCCAGTGTCTTGTAAGGTGATATAAAAACTAGGGACACACTAGTCATGAATATTGTTGACTGATGTATGTAAGGGTTGTGTACAAAGAGTTATGTATGTGTACTGGAAATATGTTCTTAACATATGTTTTTGAGGCAGTGGATAAAAAGCCTGCCCTAGACAGGGGAATGTGGATTTACCAGTCTGCCTGGCTTGATTACAGGCAGAGGACAATGAAAGTATATCTACATATAAGGTAAACAAAGCAATCACGCTAAATAGCTTGGTACTCTGAAGTCTGAACCCTCCAAAGGTTTTCCTGGCTCTTAAAGCAAAGACAATGGACTCTGGAAAATGTAGGGGGATCAAAAAGACATTTTGGTTATCTATCATTTAGGGAACAAACGGGACAACACTCTCTGATTCTGTGAACATTAGATCCTATTGCCAGGAAAGGCTAGAGATGCTGGAAACTTGATGTAAGTGAGAAAGCTGTTTAGGCAAACACTGTAGCTTGTTAATTGAGTCTTGAACACTAGAAAAAGTGTTTTATTTTGTTTTGCCTGTAACCATACCTGTCTCTTTTGCTCTTCCTTAGTATCACTTACATGTATGTTGTTTATTAATAAACGTATTCTTGTTTTACTACAAAACCATCTCAGTGTGTACAGGTCTGTCGCATCTTACGCGCATTTAACATGCACGATTTCAGCTTTACACGGTCGGCAAAAAAAAAAAAGAAGAGAAAAATAGCAATTTATGTACTGTTCCTGTAGTGCGGGCGATTCCGTCCGCCATTACACTCAATGGGATTTTGACTATACACGGTTTTCGCTTTACGCGCTGACCGCGGAACGTAACCCCAGTGTAAGATGAGACAGACCTGTATAGTAAAGTGAACTCATCTCAGTACTGTCAATTAAACTAACAGACTGGGTGCACACTGTCTCCTTAGAGGAAGCAAACTTAATAAGTTCTGTGAGTGTCTAGTGACAGGAACTGGACACTGCAGAGGGACGTCTCTGGGGAACTCCAGAACTGAACGTTACCTGAAAGGCAAGATTTAGACTGGCAGAGTCCTGAGTTTGCAAGGGAGGTAGACAGAATTGTGTGGCTGGGAGCTAACACACAGTCTAAGTTCCAGAAAAGCTCTCTCTTCCTGAGGCAGAGAAGTAACATAGTGGCTTATTGTTCTGGATTCCTTGAGGAGAGCATCACCTATTTCTTTTACTGTTATCCTCAATTTTTTTCCTCTTGTGAAAGAAACTAGAACACCTACAAGATTCCTATAGAAAATAAATATTATGTGGATTTCTTAGGAGCTTCCTAATGCATTACAAATGGAATGAGTGGGAATTCATTGCATAGGTTCCCTTACCTCATTGTGTTTGAGCTGTATATTATATTTTTGAGTTCTGTTCCAGAAGAAATATTTTCCTTTATCTGATCTGTTCTCATATAAATATATGGTGCTATAGTCTGATAAAAGACACACTTAATAATTATTCACAGATTGCTGTTGTTTATTGGTATATAGAGTAGCACCTAAAGATGCCAACAGAGATCAGGGCCCCATTGTGCTAGGTGTTGTATGTACACTGTGATACAGGAGGGCCAGGGAGCAGTGGGAGAGTGGTAGAGGGGAAGTATATAAGCCCTAGGCTAATTAAGGCGTGGTTCCCTGAAGACTAGGGAGGGTTGCTACAGGTTAATTGGAGCACCTGTAGTCAATTAAGGCCCTGTTAGCAACCTAATAAAACCCCCTGCTTCAGGCAATGAGAGGAGAAGGAGGAAGGAGAGAGGACTGGAGCTTGGAGGTGTGCTGTGACACTTGGAAGATTAGAAAACCGGAGTAAAGGAGACCCTGCCCCAGCAGGGGAGGGAGACTCCCTCCCCCAGCGTCTAAGGACTGAAGGTACCCCACCCAAGGGGAAAGAGGGTAAGGACCCGCAGGGGTTGAGAGGGGAAGGGACTCAGAGTGAGGAGCAAACCCAGACCCGTTCCCTGCTTCCCTCCTTTACCACCTCCCTGGGCCACTAGTGGGGCCCTCGGTGCCCCAAGAGCAGGGGAAGGGGTGGCATCTTAGCCCCCCCACCAAGAAAAGTGCAGGACCCACCATACTACATCGGCCATCTTGTCGCAACACATAATAAGAGACAGTCCCCGTGCTGAAAAGCTGACAAAGCGAGGAAGAAGGGGAGTATCATCCCTGTAACCCTTCTGCCAGGTAAAGTTGGCAGCGACCAGGGCTGGGTTCAATATCTAGGGGTTCCTTTTTGACAATACAACACAGAAACAGCTCTAGCCCCCATCCTGTAACCTGGGAAAATTACGTTTCACCCCCTGGGCACCTCTAAGAGGCAATAGTCTGAGAGTCTGAGTGTCGAAAATAAACTTTTAATAAAAGGAGGGAAGTAACTCAGCATTAATTTGGGAAAACTCCACAAGCAGGATTCATAAACATAAAACCATGAATAAAACACCCATCCCGGAGTACGTTGGGCAGGGTCTTTTGCCTCACGTTCTTGAGTCCAACAACCAAAAGTTCCTTTAATGTGCCCCTCCCTTCTCACTCCACCACACTCCACTCACAGTTGTTGTCCTTGGTTAGTGAAGACCCAGAGTTCAGAGGTGCATCTGTGTGAGTTCACCTACCACCCTGCTGGGGAGAGGAGGAGGGTAGAAGGGTAGGCACCTTGCTTGTTCTGCCATATGGGTGCTTGCTCCGGTGTCAGCCACCCTGCCGGCTGCTGGCTGCTCCACTATACTGGCCCTTCACCACTCCATTCTGCCGGCCACCCTGCCGGCCGCTCGCCACTCTGCTCTGCTCCGTTGGTCATCATCAATGCACACCATCATCTTCTGGGGCCACCCATTTCTCTACTGTGACCTCTGTGGGTCATTCTCTTGAGGTTCTACCCAACTCTCAGTTATTTCCAGCTCTTAGTGGGAGAACCTCACTGCCGAAGCAGGGTGGGCAGAAACGCTGTCCCACAACAAGTGATTTCAGGTCTAGTGATCACTTAAGAAAACAAAAAGACTCCAAATGGAGCCTTAATTAACACTATCCTTGAACAGTGGGGAGGGGCAGGTTAAACAGTCCCTAAGACTCTTAGGCAGAGCCCACACCTCCAGGCAGGGACACCATCACCACCCCCTCTTACTCTTCACAGGGGTCTGGCATCCAAGCCCCTGCTTCGCAAGTTCAGTTCAGTTGAGGGTGAGCCCTTCAATCCAGACAAGCTAAGTACAGTTCTGCTATCCTTTACTCATACAGTAGGGATAACAACATTTCATTAGCCCTGCACTCAATACTGAAGTGATCTGTAACCTGACACCAGCCAAAGTTCATTACAAGGTTGACAACACAGCTCCGTCTGCTGGATACCTAGGCAGGGTGGGTGTGTTCATGTAAATACAGTCTGGTCCTGGAGCCTTTTCCCCTCCCCAGTTCATCACTAGCTGTCAGGGGAGAGCTCATTCAGGTCCTGCTTACCTCCCCATTTCTCAGACGGGGAACTGAGCCACAGAGAGATGAAGTGACTTGACTAAGGTCACACAAGGAGCATGAAGCAGGATGGAAAATTCATCCCAGACCTTTTGAATCCTAGCTCATAACCTCAACCACAAAACCACGCTTCCTTGCTGCGCATCCCAAACTGTGCTAGGTGCTGCTAAAACACACACACACACACACACAAACCCAACACCGTCCCTTCCCCAAAGAGCTTGTAGTCTAAATGACTCTGTAGAGTTACTTCAGATTACACCCATCTGGCTGAGATCAGACTCTCACACAAGGGGTAAATTTATTTTCAAGTTGTAGTTTTAACCATGATGTTTCCTTTATTATCCACAGTCCCGTCTGTCGATCTCGGAAAATAGGCCCCAGAGAAAGAAATGTGTTAAACGCTTATCAGGCTTTGCCGTGTACTAGTTTGAGGACTGCTGTCTGCACCAGCAGATTGCAGCGATGGCAAGTATACCACAGGGCATTCCTTTACCTGCACAGATGTTGAACAGGTCTGTTGTTTCCTCACAGATATAAAAGAATGACAGTACAGGTGCTAATCAGGCCTGTGGGTTTGGGCAGGATAATGTTTGGCTCATCTTCTGCAATCTGACAGCTGAAATAGCTGAAGGAGTTTCAGCCCCTAACAGAGATGTGCGTTGCCTGGAGAGCATTCCGGTGCCATTTATCTGCCAATCTGCTCGGGGATCATGTTGTTGTTTTCCAGAATGCACAGAGACCATGAAAAAGACCACATTTGTATTCTAGTCAGGAATTACTCATTACAAAATAGCACTGAGGGTACTCGACACTTTAAAGGATGTGACCCAACGCAGTTTACCTGAAACTGATTGCATGCTCCCGGTGGATGAGAAAAGCAGCAAGCTCCTAA
Source organism: Platysternon megacephalum (assembly GCA_003942145.1). NCBI lineage: Eukaryota > Metazoa > Chordata > Testudines > Platysternidae > Platysternon > Platysternon megacephalum. The sequence continues at coordinate 17,182,569 of QXTE01000012.1, forward strand.
GTGCCATGAGGTGGTGAACTCTTGCAAATAGGACAAATTGATTTTGGACTGGTGCATCCCTACCGTGAAGTACTGACTCTTTCTCTCCTATGATTTTTTGTGAACTTTAAATAGCGGGTCGAGTTTTTGTTTTTGTTTAAAAAAATCCCAAGGTTCAGATTCTGATATCCTCACAATGAGTAGGACCTTACTCTGTGAGTAGTGCCATTGACTTATGGGGAAGTGGGACACTCTTCAGTATCAGTAAGGGTGTCAGAATCTAGCTTTACGTTTTCGATAGTGTCAGAGAACAGGAAGTGTTTGTGTCCATGCTCAAGACAAGCTGCATAAATTCCAATTTTTGGCTGTTCCGTTCTCACCCAGTCTGTGCATAATAACTTTAATGCACCATCTGCCACCTAGGAAAAGAGTCCATAACCCAAAAACATGAGTCAGTCTTTGGTGCTAAAAATATTGGACCTGATTCTCAGCTTTTTTAAATCGATGAAGCTCCATTAACTTCAGCAGTATTATATCACTATAAAACAGCTGAAGATCTGACTCATCAAGCACAAACTCTTCATAGTCTCTGTATCTTCCACATTCTCACACCTCTTAATGCACGACCATGGTGTTCAGGCTGTGTTGTATAATATAATGCAATCAATCCAATTAATAATATTGCAATCACTTGATATGCTAAGATGGAGTGTTGGTTACAAAAAAGAAAATCTGTATGTTTTGCTTGTACCTAGTGTCTTTATGTTGTGTTAGAATTTGGTTGGTAGCCCTATCTGCTTGCAGTGTGTAATTTAATATTTGGTCATATTTTATTCAGAAGAAGCTGAAATGCTAGGGTTGACATTAAGGGCTTATATTTACCGAACAACTTAGCACTAAAGATGATCACAAAATTGAAACCTGTATTTTTATTGAACATTTTCCAATTTTTCCCTTTGTAAGTTTGGAATCAAATTGAACTGAAAATTTGTGTTTCACATTCTGAAATAAAATGGAAATTTTAGTTCCATTTCAACTTAAAATTTCACATCATTTGGGGGGGGGGATTGATTTCATAAAACTGAAGCAAATCATTTTTAGTTGCAATGAAATGAACACTTTTGTTGCAGTTTTGAAATGTCCGTTCAATCAAAATGGTGATTTTGAAATTTTCTATAGGAAAAACCTGTATTATCCATCAGTGTTGACAATTTCAGCTTTGGTGAAACCATGTTCTGGGGCAATAAAACTTTCTTAATGAAAAATGTCAACTGGTTGTACTCAGCACTTATATTTATGTGGTTGTTCAGTTCTGACAAAGAACATGGCCCTTAATACTAGGTACTGGGCTACATTTTTAGACACAAGAAGAGGGAAAAGAAACAGCCCAGGTCCTGATGTAATTACAGTTTAAATAAACACATAATACTAAATTCACTGGAGAACCACAAGAAGATTATCTTTAAAAAAATCCCCTTCTTAAAAGCAATTGGGTAATAGGTGTATAATAGTACTTTTTGATGCTCTGGGTTTGTTTTGGGGCAAAATATTCAAAAGTGTCTAAAATGAGTTAGGAGTCTAAATCCAATTTTCAAAAGGAGTTTGGCCAGTAAGACTGTTGACAGCATTCAGTGAGAAAAACTTTGCTTTGAATTTAAGTTAGGCACTCGTGTTTTATCTTTATTTTTCTTGTAACCATTTCTGAGTTTAATGCCTCACTACTTACATTCACTTAAAAACGATCTCTCTGTAGTTAAGAAACTTGTTTTATTGTTTTATCTAAACCAGTGTGTTTGAACAGAAGTGTTTGGGGTAACAAGATTTGTGCATGTCATGTCTATTAATAAAATGACAAACTTTATATAAGCATATATTGTCTAGGAGAGAGCTGGGCAGTACAGGATATACATTTCTGGGGGGAAATCTACTGGGAGTGTGTTGGGGTCACCCTGCAGTATAACAAGGCTGGTAAGAGATTAGGTGTGTCTGGTGTAGTACACACCCAGACATAACTGGGAGTGCCTTACATGCAGCCTAGGACTGGGGGCTATAGCAGCAAAACAGTGTAAATGGTGCCCAAGGTTAGAGGGCAGGGGTGACACAGCAACTCATTAGCCTGAATTGTACCCTGGGTATGTCACAGTGGTGCAGCGAACTATGATTTATGCACAGTGTGTTATTTTAAATGAGGTAATATAAATCATTTAAACTAGAAGGACTACAAAGCACATTAGAAAATAAGTGTGTGGGTCTGAGAGGGAGAAGGCGAGAAATGGAGTCACCTCTGGAGTGGAACAGAGCAACTATTTAGCAGCATACAACAACATTAAATAACTGTTTAAAAAAGGACATGAAAAATAATACTTTCTCTGTTGAAATGGCCTGAGGGATTTTAGGTAGCTAAAATAATTAACCAGTTGGAATTTGGGCAGGTTATTGGGGTTCATTCTGCTGCTGTTGTAAAAAGTGCCACATTCTCCTTAATGACGACAAGTTGTCAAGACCTCGGTTTTACAGTTCATCAGAAGGCAACACCTCCAAGAGCATAGTGACCCCCATGACCAAGGCTATGGCATTGGTTAAATGCCTAGGAGCAAAGAAATGTGCCAGCTGCTGAACTACCAACAACACGATGTGTAGCATCTGGGTTTACCATGTAGGTGTCCTATTTGAGTATTGACCAAGCCTGACCCTGCTTGTTTTATAGAATCATAGAATCATAGAACTTAAGATCAGAAGGGACCATTATGATCATCTAGTCTGACCTCCCGCATGATGCAGGCCACAAAAGTTGACCCACCCACTCCTGAAATAATTCTCACCCTTGACTCAGCTGTTGAAGTCCCCAAATCTTGATTTAAAGACTTCAAGTAGCAGATAATCCTCCAGCAAGCGACCCCTGCCCCATGCTGCGGAGGAAGGCGAAAAACCTCCAGGGCCTCTGCCAATCTACCCTGGAGGAAAATTCCTTCCCGACCCCAAATATGGCGATCAGCTGAACCCCGAGCATGCGGGCAAGACTCTCCAGCCAGACACTCAGGAAAAAGACTTTCAATATCCCAACATTGACCATCGGTACTAACTACCAGTGGTGGCACATTATTGACCTATTGTGTAAATCAAGTTATCCTATCAAACCATTCCCTCCATAAACTTATCAAGCTTAATCTTAAAGCCGGAGAGGTCTTTCGCCCCCACTGTTTCCCTCGGTAGGCTGTTCCAGTATTTCACTCCTCTGATGGTTAGAAACCTTCGCCTAATTTCAAGCCTAAACTTCCCAGCTGCCAATTTATATCCATTTGTTCTTGTATCCACATTAGTACTGAGCTGAAATAATTCCTCTCCCTCCCTGATATTTATCCCTCTGATATATTTAAAGAGAGCAATCATATCTCCCCTCAACCTTCTTTTGGTTAAGGAAAACAAACCGAGCTCCTCAAGTCTCCTTTCATACGACAGACTTTCCATTCCTCGGATCATCCTAGTGGCCCTTCTTTGTACCCGTTCCAGTTTGAATTCATCCTTCTTAAACATGGGAGACCAGAACTGCACACAGTACTCCAAATGAGGTCTCACCAGCGCCTCGTATAACGGGACTAGCACCTCCTTATCTCTACTAGAAATACCTCACCTAATGCATCCCAAGACCGCATTAGCCTTTTTAACGGCCACATCACATTGCCGACTCATAGTCATCCTGTGATCAACCAGGACTCCGAGGTCCTTCTCCTCTTCGGTTACTTCCAACTGGTTCCCCCAGCTTATAACTAAAATTCTTGTTAGTCATCCCTAAATGCATAACCTTACACTTCTCACTATTAAATTTCATCCTATTACTAATACTCCAGTTTACAAGGTCATCCAAATCTCCCTGGAGGATATCCCGATCCTTCTCCGAATTGGCAATACCTCCCAACTTCGTGTCATCCGCAAACTTTATCAGCCCACTCCTACTTTTGGTTCCGAGGTCAGTGATAAATAGATTGAATAAAATCGGACCCAAAACCGAACCTTGAGGAACTCCACTGGTAACCTCCCTCCAACCCGACAGATCACCTTTCAGTACGACCCGCTGCAGTCTCCCCTTTAACCAGTTCTTTATCCACCTCCGGATTTTCATTTCGATCCCCATCCTTTCCAATTTAACCAGTAATTCTTCATGCGGTACCGTATCGAACGCCTTACTGAAATCAAGATATATCAGATCCACCGCATTTCCCTTGTCTAAAAAATCTGTTACTTTCTCAAAGAAGGAGATCAGGTTGGTTTGGCACGATCTACCTTTCATAAAACCATGTTGTAATTTGTCCCAATTGCCATTGACCTCAAGGTCCGTAACTACTCTCTCCTTCAATATTTTTTCCATGACTTTGCACACTACAGATGTTAAACTAACAGGCCTGTAGTTACCCGGGTCACTTTTTTTCCCCTTCTTGAATATAGGAACTACATTAGCTAATCTCCAGTCAAACGGTACAACCCCCGAGTTTAGGGATTCATTAAAAATTATCGCTAACGGGCTTGCAATTTCACTCGCCAATTCCTTTAATATTCTAGGATGAAGGTCATCCGGGCCGCCCGATTTACTGCCGTTAAGCTGTTCAAGTTTGGCTTGTACCTCGGATACTGTAATGTCTACCCCCCCACCTTCATTCCCATCAGTCACGCCGCCACTATTCCCAAGCCCTTCATTAGCCTCATTAAAGACCGAGGCAAAATATTCGTTTAGATATTGTGCCATGCCTAGATTATCCTTAATCTCCACTCCGTCTCCATTCTTAAGCGGTCCCACTTCTTCTTTCTTGGATTTCTTCCTATTTATATGGCTAAAAAACCTTTTACTATTGTTTTAAATTCCCTTCACAAGATCTATCTCCACCCGGCTTTTGGCCTTTCTCACCGCATCCCTACACCCTCTGACCTCAATAAGGTAGGTTTCTTTGCTGATCCCTCCCATCTTCCACTGCTTGTACGCCTTCTGTTTTTTCTTAATCACCCCTCTGAGACGCTTGCTCATCCAGTCCGGTCTAAAACTGCTACCTACGAACCTTTTTCCCTTTCTCGGGATACAGGCCTCTGACAGCTCCTGCAACTTCAACCTGAAATAATCCCACGCCTCTTCCGCCTTTAGATCCCTAAATATGTTTGTCCAATCCACTTCCCTAACTAGCCGCCTTAATTTAGTAAAGTTAGCCCTCTTGAAATCATAAACCTTAGTCTCATGAGACTGAATAAGATCATAGCCCCAGATGTTATGGCTGCAGGGTATCATGAGGATTTGGTTCCATCTCCTGTTTTTCCTTAGATACATTTTCTCTCTGAAGTATTCCATGCCATTTTATTTACAGCAGCACATGATTTTAGGTGGCCTTTGGTGAGACTGCCATAAAAGGTTAACTATAGAAATATTAACTTATCTACACCTTAAAATATCATACAGCCAGGCTTTCTTTACCTTTCATACAGAAAATAATGTTTCTTTCCATTAAAATGAGCAGAAATAACATTGGAAAGAAAAGATGATTTTAAGTATTTCTCTTCTTACTGTCCTTCATTTTCTGTAACTTTGCACCTAGTCTACGTGTTTGACTACTGCAGTTTCTTTTCATCCCCAAATTGTTAGCTCTCCTATTTTCCTGAAATTGTTTTTGGCACTTACATTTCTGTTATTCACAGATGTGATCTTTAAACAAGTTAGTTTGAAAGGCATTGCTAAATTTTTTCCTGAGAAAAACAATAACATCTTCTCATACAAAAATATTTATTTATCATTCTTTGCACTTTCTAATTAACCTCTGGGACCTCACAGCACAAAATATTGATTCTTCTTTATAAAAAGATACACATTTTTTCTAGACTTATTGACTTGGAAACCTAATAAGTAGAGCAGGCATTCTCGGTAGATTATACAGGTAATTTTCATGCCTATTAAGTGTCATTCTATTATATGGAAATTGACTTTCCTAGATCTGTTTATTTCAAAATGTTACCATGTTTACCAAAAGTACAGCCGCAACTTGTAAATAGTTGATCAGCGCAATAGATTTCTAAGGATACCAAAGATGGACTCCCCTCGCCCCCACAAAACACAGAAGCACCTATGCCCTTTCATCCATGCTAACCTTTTTGCGTGGGAGTAGCTCCTAGAAAAAAATCTGAAAAAGCCACTACATTATCTTTCTCCAAAGCTTTAAAACTCAACTCTGTTGAAATGCCTACAAAATCCCCACAATGGTTAGGTGGCTGGTGCACTGTGTCCACTGCTTATTATGGTAGTCAAAATCATCTCAGTGTTATCCTGTGCTCCCCTTGTATCCATCTGTTATCTACCACATACTTAGATTATAAACACTTTGGGGCAGGGACCATCATTTTTGAGTGTGTTTGTGTGTGTACGGTATTTAGCACAATAGAGGCAGGATAGGAGGACTCTAGGCATTACCATAATAAAAATAATAAATGTCAGCAAACACCCACTAGTACTGTCACACTGGTTCAGGTGTCATCTGTTTTCCAGTGCTGAGGAAAGCAAGCAAGGGATGGCTACAGCTGATTTCGCCAGTAATGATTCCAAGGAGATGTTTCCAGTTGGGGTGAGAAGAGAGCCTTGGCCCTACCTCACTGTACACTGATGTCAGTGAAGCTGTGTCACCTTACACCCGCTGGGTGTCTGGCTAGCACTTGCATGGGAAATGGTACGCATAGTAAAGTTCCTTTATATTGCAATAGACTGTTTTTAAAAAATATTGGTTGAGGTAGACATGTTGCTTTCAATCTACTCTCCCACCAAGGCAGCTTCTAATTATCCTTAGAAGCTGTAATGTCTCTTTTTCATTTGATTTTTCTGGGAGGATATTCTAAATAGTCACTCTTTTCCTCCCCTCCTCCTTCAAATTCTCTTAAGATTTTCCCTATTCAGATACTGCATGTAAATATTTCCTTTTGAAGACCAGCGAAGGAATTATAATGCTTCATGAGTCATTAAAGTGTGACACATAAAAGACACAGTTTCTTGCTCCCTTCTCAGAGGGTAAATAAATAAGCTTTAGTATGTTTTATAACAGAGTACGTTCCTGAAATGATAGCAAATTCAGCTGCACTTCAGGTCCAGCAGTCACAGGAACAGTTTTTGTTGGTTTCAGATTGTCGACAAAATAGATTTAAAGTAGGTCAGGTATGATTTGTCCAGCACAATTTATTTTCACCATCTTTTTCTATTTCTTGCATTTGCTCCTGTTTTTTTCTCCTGGCAAAGGGTCAATCATTAATAGTTAAATCCTTAAACCTAGGCCTTTTGTCAGAGACCATATTGCTCTCGAAAAGCAGCCAAAATATTAAACCCTCAGTGAATTTCTTCTTCAGATTAAAAGCAAATACAGATTACACACACATATACATATATATTACACAAGAATTTTTCCATTTAAAATTAATAAAAGATCATCTGCCATTTGGGATGTTTTTAGGAATGGTTGGGGGGGGGGGGGGGGGGGGGGGGGGGGGGGGGAATTAAAATGTTTAACTTTAAAATAGCCCTGAAGAAAAGAGTGAATTTTAGAAAAATATTTTTGGAATTCAGAGTGCAAGCAGGAAGTTATGAAGGATTTGAAAAGAAGATAGGAGCTAGTAGGGTGTGTGCAGATTATCACACTCCATTTCTTTGCTACTCCGAGGTCTTGTCTACATTGGGACACTCAGGAAAATTAATCTGAATTAACTAAAGGTGTAAATTTATACAAACTGCATTAAACCTCTGTGTGGACACCCTCATTCAGAATTATAGTGGCCTTTAATTCAGTTCAGTTTAAATCCAGTTAAGGCCACTTTAATTCTGAATGAGAGTGTCCACACGGGTTTAATGCAGTTTAACTAATCAAGTTTAAATTCACAATTTTATTTAATTTGGATTAATTTTCCTGAATGTCCCCATGTAAATAAATCCTAAAAGCTAGACTACTGTATCCTTATATGCCTGATCTAAAACCCATTGAAGCCAATTTAAGTCTTTTAATTGACTTTAGTGGTCTTTGGATCATCCAGAACCACGGAAGGAAGAGTAGACCGACAAAGAGAAATAAATAGTAAATATTAATGCATTTCTAACACCTCAACTATTAGTCTTTCTAGCCATCCAACTTCTATGTACTCACCCAGAAGTAGCAAAGAAGGTTTCTACCGTTGTCCCCAGACATCCCTGAGCCATATTGCCCTGCTCTTGCTGAATGACTCCTTGACCCTGCAATCTATCCCACTGTTCTGCTTCCACCATTATCTGTGTCACTAGAGCTGGTTGGGAATTTTTTTTGACAAAATGTATTTTCATCAGAAAATGCCTATTTGTTGAAACCAAAGCTTTTGTCAGGAAGTTACAGTCACCCCGTGGATCTCGTTGCCAGGGGGTGTTGTGAAGGCCAAAACTGTAACAGGGTTCAAAACAGAATTCGATAAGTTCATGGAGGATAGGTCTATCAATGGCTGTTAGCCAAGATGGTCATGGGTGCAACCGTCTGGGTGTCCCTAGCCTCTGACTCCCAGAAGATGGGAGTAGACAACAGGGGATGGATCACTTGATGATTGCCTGTTACGTTCATTCCCCCTGAAGCATCTGACATTGGTCACTGTCGGAAGACAGGATACTGGGCTAGATGCACCATTCGTCTGACCCAGTATGACCATTCTTATGTTCTTAAGGTTTCTCAGATCCTCAGTGGAGTTTTGAGAAAGAGGAAAAGATACCTTACCCCAGAATAGCCAATAGCCCAGTATTAGGACACTTACATGAGATGTGGAAGACCCAGGTTCAAGTTCTATTCTGATTCAGGGAGAGCATCCCAGGTGAGTACCCTAACTACTGGGCTATTGGTGATCCTGGGAGTGGGTGAGGGGAGAGGGGTCTCTTTCTTTCAAGTTTCTTTTCATGAAAAATTCTGAAAGGTTTCACTCATGCATAAGTGCTGGAACTAGGCATGCTGCCACACCCCCTGGCTGGAAGTGGTTTCCATCATATACAGGGTTTACAGTTTGGTTCAGTGGCTCTCAGCACCCCCACTATACAAATTGTTTCAGTGCCCCTGCACTTGGGTTCTGATGCAGAAAGACAACAAATTGTGAAACCTCAAAATTGGTAGGAGAAACTGAATTTTTGTGTTCCAGCCATCTCTATGTGATGTAGCAGAGATGCACAGGCAGGACTTTGCCTTTGTTCGGGCAGTAGTTTACAAATACAAGTATTATTATTAGTCATTTTTAAATGCAATCATGACCTGAAAATCTTGCTTTCTTCTGGTCTGCAGTTATGCTTCCAAGAGACAGGGTTCATTGTCTGGACTCTGCTGATGGAATTCAGGTTCTAGGTTCCCAGCAGTGAAAAGCCCACATAGTACTTGATTCTATTAAGGCTTTAAGTTTTTACACAGCCCCACATGACATTCTCAAAAGGAAACTAGGGAAATGTTGTCTAGATGAAATAACCATAAGGTGGGCATACAGCTGGTTGAAAAATGGTCTGCTGTCAAACTGGGATGGCATATCTAGTGATATCCCTCAGGGATCACTCCTGGGTTTGGTATTACTCATTTTTTTTATCAATGATTTGGATAATAGAGAGTATGCTTATAAATTTTCAGATCACACCAAGCTGGGAGGGTTGGAAGAACTTTAGAGGGCAGGATTAGAATTCAAAACAGGCTTGACAAACTGAAGAATTGGTCTGAATTCAATAAGATGTAATTCAGTAAAGATAAGTGCAAAGTACCTCACTTAGGAAGGAAAAATCAAATGCACAATTACAAAATGGCTGAATAACAGGCTAGATTGTAGAACTGCTGAAAAATTGCTGAGGGTTCTGATCGATCACAAATTGTATGAGAGTCAACCACGTGATGCAGTTGCAAAAAAGACGTTATCATTCTGTGTTGTATTTAGAAGAGTGTTGTACGTAAGACACATGAATTAATTGTCCCACTCTACTTAACACTGGTGAGGACTCAACTGGAGTACTGTGTCCAATTTTGGGTGCCACAATTTAGGGAATAATGTGGGCAAATTGGAGAGAGTTCAGAGAAGAGTAACAACCTATGAGGAAAGGTTAAAAAAACTGGGCCTTGAGAAAAGAAGACTGTGGGGGACCTGATAACAGTCTTCAAGTATTTTACAGGCTCTTATAAAGAGGATGGTGATCAATTGTTCTCCATGTCCATTGAAGGTAGAACAAGAAATAATGGGCTTAAAATGCAGCAAGGGAGATTTAGACATTAGGACAAACTTTGTAACTATAAGGACAGTTAAGCACTGGAATAGGCTTCCAAGGGAGGTTCCATATCCATATCCCAATCATTGGAGGTTTTAAAGAACATGTTGGACAAACACCTGTCAGGGATGGTCTAGTTTAATTGGGTCTGACCCAGTACATGGAGCTGGACTTAGGCCTCAAGAGGCCATCCTTTCAACCTTATGTTTCTGTGATTCTATGGGTGTCAAGGTGTCACCCCCACTCTGAAATTTAGGGTACAGATGTGGGGACCTGCATGAGATAACCACTAAACTTATTTACCAGCTTAGATCTAGTAGCTGCCACCACCAAATAGTTTAAACAAACGTTTATGGGAGAGTCATTTGGAAACTCTGTCTTCCCCCCAAATATTTCCCCAGTCTTTATCCCCCTTTTCCGGGCAGGATTGAGACTGTTTCACCTCCCACCAATTCCTGGTGAGCCCAAATCCAAAAAACCCTTGGATCTTAAACAAGGAAAAATGAATCAGGTTCTTAAAAGAAGACTTTTATTTAAAGAAAAAGGGTGAAAGGAATACCTCTGTGAGATTAGCATGCAAGCTACTCTCACAGACAACAGATTCAAAACACAGAGGATGTCCCTCTGGGCAAAATCTTAGTTACACAAAGAAACCCAATTTGATTCTCCCTCTATGCAAAAAGAAGTCACAAAAGAAAATAAACATAACCTAATACATTCCTTCTCTAATCACTTACTACTTTTAAGAAATGTTAGATGGCCGATTCCTGGATCCTTCACTCCAGCACAAACTTTTCTGAACAGACAAAAGACTTATTTCCCTCCTCCCTCTTTTAAAATATCTTATCTTCTTATTGGTCCTCTGGTCAGGTGTCAGCTAGGTTATGTGAGCTTCTTAACCCTTTAGAGGTAAAAGAGGAGTTAACCCTTAACTGTCTGTTTATGACAATGGGGCACAGGCCTCCCCAACCTTCATGCTGGGGACCTAGAGCCAGAAAGTGGACACAGCTTGCCAAAGAGGAGATGGAGGAGAACGTCTATGAAATGTATAGATAATAAATCCTTAAAGGAATTGTCATGATCATCTGATGTGCTGATTTAATGCAATTTCCAGAAATCCCTGTTGGCAACTTCTTGTGGAGCCCAGATTGGAGTCCAAAGCTATTGCCTCATGAAGTGAGGGGAGGAGAGTGTTTCCACTACTATTATTCATTACTTATTTATTATTATTTAGTAGGACACACATTAAATGAATTACAAACTGACTTACTGACAGATCTCAGAACCATAATCCTCAGTGGAGAATCATAATTGAATAGAGGTGTTTCTAGTGGGGATCGATACGAGGCTTGATGCTATTCAACATTTTAATTGATGATCTGGAAATAATTATAAAATTACTGCTGATAAAATTTGCAGAGGAAGCAAAGATTGGAAGAATGGTCAATAATGATGAACAAAGGGAAGTCATTCAGAGTGACTGGATCACTTGGTAAGCTGGGCTCATTCAAACCAATTATGTTTTAATACAGCCATATGCAAAGCTATGCATGTAGGACCAAGGAGTACGGGCCATACTTACAGAATGGGGGACGGTGTCCTAGAAAGCAATTACTTTGAAAATGATCTACAGGTAATAGAAAAGCAATTGAACATGAGTTCCCAGTGTGACCAGAAAAGGCTGATGTGATCCTTGGATGTATTAACAGGGAAGTAGCGAGTAGGCGTAGGAAGGTGATTTTACCTCTGTATACAGCATTGGTGAGACAAGTACTACCATACTGCCTATTCTTCTGGTGTCCACATTTTTTAAAAGGTTGTTGAAAAGAAAGTGCAGAAATGAGTTACAAAAATAATTAGAAAACTGCAGAAAATGCCTTACAGTGAGAGACTTTAAAAGTTCAATCTATTTAGTTTATCAGAAACAAGAACGAGAAGTGACTTGATTACAGTTTAGAAATCCCTTCATAAGGAGAAAATACTGACTACTAAAGGGGTCTTCAATCTAGCACACAATGCCTAACAAGAACCAATGACTGGAAGCTGAAGCCAGACAAATTCAAATTAGAAATAAGGCTCAAGTTTTAACCATGAGGGTGATTAACCATTGGCACAAACTACTAAGGGAAATGGAACTACCAATGTAAGGCAAGTTTTCTAATCCTTTAATCATTCTTATTGCTGCTCTCTGAACCCTCTGCAATTTATCAACATTCTTCTTCAATTGTGGGCACCAGAACTGGCCACACAATTCCAGCAGAGAACTCACCAGTGCCGATTTCCGGGGCAAAATAACCTCTCTACTCCTACTCAACATCTCCCTGTTTACGCATCCCAGATCACATTAGCTGTTTTGATCACAGCATCACACGCGGAGCTCATGTTCAGCTGAATATCTGCCATGACTCCCAAATCTTTTTCAGAGTCACTGCTTCCCAGAATAGAGACCCCCATCCTGTAAGTATGGCCTACATTCTTTGTTCCTAGATGTATACATTCCTCTTCAGAGCCTGAGAAGAATGGCAGCATCTCAGTTCTTTTCCAGACACTTTAGAGCCCAAAGAGTCAGGGAATCTTCAGAGCTAGAAGCATTCCAGCCCTTGGGTTAAGAGACTGGTCCTCAGTTGCTGATGAAACGGAAATCCATAGCCTGTATCCAAAGTGATACAGGTATTGGGATTCAGCCCTCACGGCAGACACATCTTGTGGTCCTGCATCCTTCAGCTACTGAGTCTTTACCTCTTATAGTTATAACCTTTCTCCCACTCTGCACTTTGATTGGCTCCTGCCAGATGGATTGCCCACAATGAAAACTTCCTGTATAGCTGAAAAACAGCTACTGAACATATCCAGGAACTGCCTCTCTCTCTCTCTCTCTCTCTCTCTCTCTCGATGTTTCCATGTCTTCTAGCTGAGTTGTCCTGCCCTGCTGTCTGTATACATGCCGAGTCACAGAATATTCAACTAAAATCCGTATCTCCCCATCTCCTCCCCCTTCCCCCACTGCTTCTCTCCCTTTGTTTTGGCCAAACAAAGTCTAGTGCTGCAGTATAAAGCATGCCAGTTACACTTAGTCTCTCTGTGCCTCTGTTCTCCATCTGTAAAATGGGGATAATAGCACTTTCCTACCTCACAGGGATATTGCGAGGATAAATATCTTAAAGATTGAAAGCTGCTCAGATACTACAGTAATGGGGCCATATAGATTCCTTATATAGATGATATAAACAAAGCAGGGATCAAAACAAAAGTATAGAGCATAGAGTTACACTTCATAATTTAGTTACTATAGGTGGGACTGGTTGCACGTTCTAATTATTAATGTTGCCCAACACTTCTCATTATAAGACCCTCTTTTCAAATGCTGATAACTTTGTGAAACTTTAACCCTCATCCTTTGGAGTAGGGATTTGAAATTTGGCAGGAGGGTGGCCTTTGTGTCAGGGGAAGTGCCTTTTTGCTGTCCCCGTGAAAATGTACCCATATTTGGCCAAATCATAAACCTTCCAAAAAGTGCAGTTTGCACATACTCAGAAGAGACTTCTGACATTATAGTGGCTAAAATTTCCAAAGATTCTGTCCTCACTGAGCATGCTCCATCTCCTCACCGCTCCTAGCACTGACCAGACTGTACATGTGCCATCCCCAGAGAGCTAATAAGCATACTCCGTTCCTTCATAGCTCCTACGTGGGACAGACAAGTCAGATTAGAAATTTTATATTTAATACATTACACTGTACTTTTTCTGAAGTTTTCCTTTTATGGACATGAATCTATTACATAGTATTATTCCCAGTTGCGATGCTAGAGTGTATGGGTTATGGTTTTTAATTACACTGTCATTGAAGTCACTGACCGTTTTATAAAGTGTAAGTGAATATTGTAGGGAACACTTCTATGTTTGCAGAAGGATGAAGCAGATGACCTAATAGGTTTTTTCCATCTTTAGCATCTGTGTTACCACATTATATGAAAAAGGGAAAAACACCCTGAACTAGTTTAACGGAAATGAGATTTAAGCATAATGTGTCTTTGACTTCATTTGTCTTCAGCAGAGCATAATTTTTTTAAACAAATAACCAACTCCTGTTTGTACAGATATGGACACAGTCAGTCATAGATGATAAAGATATATTCACAACCCTCTAGTAAAGTTTTTTTTCTCAGGATTATCGGGAGAACAGTTGTAAAAAGACTTCTTCTTTTTTAAATAGCAGGAGTTAGGAGTCCTAGCTTACCTGCTGAGAAAATCAGCTCCAAACTGTCCCAGAGAAATTGCAGAAATCATTGAAACATGAGAACAGCCGCATGAAAAATTCTCCTCTCACGATCTGATCATAATAAAGCTATTTGCAAATACATGGAACAATCCAAGGAGAGAGCATCATGATCCATTTCTCTAGTTGTAGTTGTAGGTATGCTAAAGTGGTAAATAGTCAGAACCTGAGGAGTTCAACCAAGATGCAGTAGGTTATCTTTGCAAAAAACACAAAACCCTGAATGGAAAGGAAAATTAGAGCTTTAGAATTGCAAATATCTTCCCTTGGGCATGAGTGAAGATGGACTTCACATCAGGGCTGTTTTAGGAGTCCTAGCTTCCATTGTTCTTGTGTTTAACAACTCTCCATTGGTACTTTGGGATTTGGGCCTTCTTGTACGTGTGCATACTTAATAGTTACATTTCATTGAAAGCCACAAAATTAAACCACCCTGGAGGCTTCATTAGGAATCTAATTGGGAGCAGGAGTTCAGCTGTGACCCAGAAGACTGGATCAGTAAACCAAGGGATCATGAGGCCAATTCAATCCTTCCCCAACATTACAAAATAAACAAAACCTAATCTTTTCAAAATGTGAAAAACAGGTGGAGTTTACTGAGGTCAGTTCCAGTAGGACACCATCTGTGTTCAGAAGTGTAATCATAGTGCATGCTATGTTCTTATGGTTTACTGTAAAAATGGGCACGTCGTTAGGTTTGGACGCATAGCAAAAGGATGACCCTGCAGAGGTCCAAGTGCTTTCTATGGGAGCTCAGTAACTCACAACCCCTATTGAAGTCAATGTATGTGTGATGGAAGTGACCACCACAGAAGGATGTGATGAGGTCTGTACCTCACACAGGCCCTGAAGGAGTTAACGTGGGGCTGAGAGACCAATTAAAATACCTGGTAGCACCTGTGAGAGAAAGAAAGCCAGGCAAAATTGATAATGAAGCCCAGCTGGGGAGGTGCTAGGTGGTGATTATAAAGCCAGGAAGCTTGCAGCAGAAAGATGCTGCAGGGAGACAGTCTGCTGTCTCTCTCCTTGGGGGATAGAAGATAGGAAGCAGTCGAGAGGCAGCAAGGAATCTGAGGGAGTAATTATTTGATCGTGCCCCACTTCTTTGTGTCTGTAGTAGTTTGCCTCCCCTTTCCCCCCAAAAAACCACAAGTACATACACCAGTATGTGCAGTGATGGTGCTTCACTTGAATCATTCAGCTTCTTTGTTTTTCATTTGAGTCTTTTTTTTTTCCTGTTGCATGAATGAGCCAACAATCCATTGTAATAAGAGCAAAAGCAAAACTGCAATTGTGGTCCCCGCTTACAAATAAATGTGTAAACCATGTCATAGCAAACAAATTAATGTATAGATGTCAACGACTTTGTATAATGCTATGGAAGCTTAACAGAAATTCGTCAAAATGCGCAGTGCCATCTGAGGACCTAGTATGTCTGGAGGAATCAGCTTTGCTAGCTATTCATTGCTATGGGTAAAATGTGCGCAGTAAAAAAATTTTTACTGAAAGCTTCTCACACCTCCCCAGAATACATTCCGCGCGCCCCCCAGTTTGAGAACCTCTGCTGTAGGAAATAGTGGGTGCCTTGTGGGTTAAGTTTAGGCTCTAGAAAGCTTGTTTTGGTTTTGTTTCATATGTAACCATGTGTTTCCAATATCCTCACTCTCTCTTACTTGAATCTCTGTTCTTTGCTGATAAACTTGTTTTCCCTATATATAAGTGCTGTGTGTTAAATAAAGTGTGGGTCCTGAGTTGAATTTTGCAAACTGGAGCATACTATTCCTTTGGGAATAGCGAATCTCTGAGTTCTGCGAGTGTTCAGTGGAACAGAGTCTGGGCACTCCAGGGGGATGCTCAGATGACTCAGGGGTTGGTGTGTGCCTGTTGCTAAACCTGTATAGCCAGAATGAGGCCTGCAGAAGCCTGGAAGGCAGTGCTTGTGTTGCCAGACAAGACTTCCTCATGCTAAGGGCAAGTGGTGGCGAGGTACCTCACAACCCTGGGTACCTCAGGAAACATCACAGGAAGGTTTTGTCAGGAACTCTATAGTGAAGCAGAGAGAGACAATATATTCAAGGATAATATGATATTACTTATTCTATTTAAGTCCCTTATTCAGTTTTTGAAGAAAGCAATTCTTTCTGAATTCTTTGCTGTTGTCACGGAAGACCATAGAAATCAACATTCTGGATCAGTGTAATGGTCCATTCATGCCAGCATTTTGTCTCCAACAATGGTCATACTAGATACTTCAGAGGAAGGTGCAAGAAACCCTATAGAAGGTAGATAGGAAATGATCTGCGCCCTGTGGAAGTCTCCTCCCAACCCCAATAGTTAGATATGATCTTGAGCTCTGAAGCATGAGGCTTTATATGCCTTCTAAAATTGCTTTTTTAATGATTTATTATTATAACTCTGGATATTCTTGTTATCCGTGTAAATATGAGACTTGTATTTATTATTTATTAATTAGTTATTTAACATGTTTATTACAATAGTGCCTGAGGGCCAGGTAACAGTGTGGCCCGTTGTGTTAGGTACTGTACAAACACAGATTAGTAGGTGATCCCTTCCCAAATTAGTTTACAATCTAAACAGACCAGACAAGGTGGGGAAAGGAGTATAACACACAAGGAGAGTCAACAATGTGATGGCAGCAAATGTCATAATAATATAATATATATGGAGATATTCCTATCTCATAGAACTGGAAGGGACCCCAAAGGGTCATCGAGTCCAGCCCCCTGCCTTCCCTAGCAGGACCATGTTGGTTCCATAACATTTGGGGGTGTGTGGATACTTCAGAGGGGGTATTCTATATAGAAAGAAAATGAGGGCAGACGGGAGAAACACTGTTATTCTAAGACCTCCTCCTGATTTGTGAGGGTGGATTTTCTGCAAAAGCCGGCAGAAATGGAATTTTGACTTGTCTTTTGCAGTTTCAATTGATAGCTCAACTGAATATATATATCTCTATATCTAGGTTCAAACTCAGTCGAAGTTCTTTTTCTCATTTGACAACCAGACTGCTAAATGATCATTTTACTCCAAACATCAATTTATAATTTGATTTTATTTTACATTATTTTCATGAGTTTTCATCTTTCACCTTGACCAGCCTGTGACATGCCCTAGAAATTGCTGTCACAAAATTAAAGCAATAGTATCTGTTAAGAGGCTCCTTCTTCTGTTCTCTTTCTCTGTCTGTCTCTCTCTTTATGACACACCAATCAGCATAATATTTGAGGTTTTAATCCATTGTAACTCCTTTGTGTGACTTCATGTGACTACCAACTCTGACCCTGGTACTGACCCTTGGTGTGACTCCTAAATCTGGCTTTGACCTTTGGTGTGACTTCTGACTGCGACCCCTACTCCGCTCCTGGCTCTGACCACTAAGTCAGATGGCCCTGACTGTCCCTCTCAGATGCCAGCAACTATCCATAAACGGTTGCATCAGTTTCTGTGGTGCATCTTTCAAGCACTACATTTTCCAGTATTGATCTGCACTTGGCCCCACTGTCTGCAAATTTTGGGTTTGAATGATCTCAAAGAAAAGTGTAACTGAAACCACTGTGTTTCACTTGCTTTCATGTTCCAACCTTTGAATAAGCCTGAGCTGAGACCCTGTCACAAATCCCACACCATATGATTTACATTTAGTATGACAAAATTAGTTTCTGAGCATTCTAGGGCCCTGATTCAAAGCTCATGAGATCAATGGGAATGTATCCATTCATTTCAGTGTGCCAGGGATCATGGTTTAGTGACGCACCTTTGCCATAAATTTAGCCAGAAAGTCCTTGTCATAGGATCACCATCTCAAAGCAGCCCTTCTGCTGGGGGGTGGGCTGCAGGTTCTGCACCCTCAATTTCCCCTTCTCAGGGCTCCTCGAGAATACTTCCCCAACGCGGACTGGAAAATGCAGTGAGTTAATTAATTAATACTTCAAATCACAAAGTATAGTCCAATACTATAACTCAAAAGGTTCTGATTCCTCACTCTTCTGCGACTCTAGGCTCTTCATCCGTCTCAATCATCCTTGTGACCAGAGAACTCTCTGGCTTTCCCCTAGAGTTCTGTACTAGAGATAAAAAGTGCAAATGAAGCAATAACATAAACAATATCCGCTTGCCCTGCCCTGACTGACTCTCAATGCTGACTCACCCAAGCTCCACCCCGTTTTGAGGGCCCAAGTGCCTTCTCTTACAGTCCAACTGGGGGTCAGCTGACCAGTCACGGGTGCACTGCTTCCCTCTTAAAGGGCCACTGCCACCCTGTGACGGACTTTTAGTAAAACTTGTATAGATGAGCACTATCCCCACAACTACAATTCCATCATCGTGGTCTGGATTTTGTGGCATCCATAATTTTTTTTTTTTTTTTTAAGTATGAGAGAGTCAGAAGAAAAGAATTTTCAATCTCACTGCACTGAGCTATGACAGCATGTCTTTTAATTTATAAAATAAACACTGATTGATAAAAGTGATAAATAAACTGGAGAAAATTGGTCTCTGTTTCTATCTTATTTGAACCATAAAATCCAATTTGCCATTTGCTATTTCAAATTAAACTGGGGAAATGAGACTGCATGCAATCACAACTGCTCATGTCCTGTGGCCATCATACATTTTGAAACTCTATTTTCTTATCTAAAATATGACTAGTGTCTAAGAAAGATCCTTTGACAGCTGTCACTGAAAATTAAAAGTCCTTGACAACCATGTCCCTGTTTATGCAGCAGCTGTGACATGGTTCAAAGAAGATTAAGCCCGGTAATATGACTGAAAGTATAACAACTTTGTTAGGACTTTTTCAGATATCTTAACTGAGGTGCACCACTGACCCTTTTTCACTGAAAAGCCAATGTGTCACTTTGTATGTTCTTGCTGTGTGTTAATTTAGTTGTGAATGGGTCCAAAAGAAGTCTGCCTGAACTGTAATGAATGTTGTTTATTGTCATTATCCAACTTGATAGGTTTGAAAGCCATGTGCTACTGTATACTTTGTGATAATATGCAGCTTTGCCCTTCTAAACAATTCTCATTGCTGAGTCTCAGGATGAAAGTCTAAGGATTATCACCAAGCATATGTACTACTTGAACCCTATGAATTTAGCCCTCAGAGCTTTGCAGACACTACTCAATTAGGTGTCACAAGACAGTTGAAAGATTGATATTTTACCCCCCATTTTGTATACAGATAAATTGAGGCATCCATAATTCTTTTATGTATTTATTTATGTATTTATTTATTGACTTACCAAGGATGCAGCGAATTAAATAGGAAGCTGAACTAGAGTTCTGCTGTACTCATTGAATTCACTACTGTGCAGGTCCCTATGAGCCAGTTCCTTTTGTTTATTCTAATTAGATCTGTGCAAGACCTAGAATTTATATTTCATATGAAATTTCTTAATTTTGACATTTTGTTTTCATCCTGAATTGGAAGAAAAAACAAAAAAATTCAACATTTCCCACAAAAAGAAATTTTCAAAAAAAATTGTTGTCAGTCAATCAAAGTGTTTCATTTTGATAAAATGGAAACATTTCATTTCAGTTTTAACATTCATTTTACAATTATAATATAAGTATATTATGATATATAATAGAAAATACATTTCAAGATGAAAAAGTAATTTTGAAATGAAAAATCTAAATCTTTGGTTCTGTTAGGGTCGAGTTAATCATTTCAACCGTATTGAAATGCTTCATTTTGAATTCTTTTTCTAAACAAAATTTCATTAAACTTTAACACGTTCCTGCAAAGTGTTTTGATTTTGAGGAATTGCTACTTTCTGATGGAAAAAAATTCCGCTGAAAATTTTTCCGTGAGCTTTAATACTAATCCTTCATGGCTTTCCTTCTTCATATACATGGCAAGTGTCTTGCAATACATCCCAAATTCCAGGAAGCCAAAGTATGATCATGCAGTATCATTAGACTCTGAGGTTTTCAAGAGTAGATACCACAGTGATGAGTGTTACGTTTCTTTATTTTTTTCTATAAAGTACAAGAATACCTGTGCCAAAAAGGATACATGATGCATCAAAATAAGGCCTTACTGTACTTCTTTTCTCCACTTCCTTACATATTTTAATATTAGTCACATTTTAACTTTGGGCCACAGAATTTAGATCTCCAGATTGGAAAATTACAGCCTGTATTATTACCATATGGATGTATCTGCTCCATTTCCAGCAAATCTATTCTGGCTAGTAAAGTGGTTTTATAAGTCAGAGAGGTACAGTTACATACTCATTTAACTTGCAAAGATCAAGGTTAGATTTCAGACAGTAGCACAGTATAATTAAAGCCGTATTCACTATGCACTAGTTATGCTCGGGGTTCAGCTGATCGCCATATTTGGGGTCGGGAAGGAATTTTCCTCCAGGGTAGATTGGCAGAGGCCCTGGAGGTTTTTCACCTTCCTCCGCAGCATGGGGCAGGAGTCGCTTGCTGTAGGATTCTCTGCAACTTGAAGTCTTTAAATCATGATTTGGGGACTTCAACAGATGAGTCAAGGGAGAGAATTATTCTAGGAGTGAGTGGGTCAGTTTTTGTGGCCTGCATCATGCGGGAGGTCAGACTAGATGATCATAATGGTCCCTTCTGACCTTAAAGTCTATGAGTCTATGAGTCTAGTTGGTGAGACAGTGTTTAAGGGTCTACACCAGGGGTTCTCAAGCTGGAGGTCTGGACCCCTCAGGGGGTCGCGAGGTTATTACATGGCGGATCGCAAGCTGTCAGCCTCCACCCCAAACCCCACTTTGCCTCCAGCATTTATAATGGTATTAAATATATTTAAAAGTGTTTTTAATTTATAATGGGGGTCGCACTCAGAGGCTTGCTATGTGAAAGGGAGGGGTCACCAGTACAAAACTTTGAGAACCACCAGTCTACACTGTGATAAAAGACCCGGGCACAGCCACAGCTGGCCCAGGTCAGCTGACTCAGGCTTGCAGTGCAAAGGCAGGGAGGCTATAAAATTGTAGTGTAGGCATTTGGGCTTAGGCCAGGGCCCGGGCTCTGAGACCCGGAGAGGGGGAGGGTCTCAGAGCCTGGGCTCCAACACGAGCCCAAACATTTGCAATGCAATTTTATAACTCTTCAACCCTAGCCCTGCAAGCCCGAGTTAGCTGACCCTGGCTCTGAGATTTGGGGGGTTTATCACAGTATATAGACGTACCCTAAGTGTTCCAGAATACACAAAGTTCTGGATTTGCCTCTAACTTTCTTAGGGAAGAGAAACCGAGAGTAGGTGGGGTTTTTTATTGTTTGTTTTTTGTTTTTAACTAGAGAAAGGAGGGATGACAAGCATGCTCTGCTATGGGGCCAACTTTACATTTGGGACAACTTTAGAAATGTTTGTTCAAATAAAATACTGTACCATACATCCCTGTGAGTACCAAGTTCTAGCTCGGAAGCATTCATCTCCCACTTAGGGCCCTGTCACTGGAAATGGCTAAAAAAAAATAGACTTACTATTTGACCCAAAATGTATGGAATTTCAATAGTCCTAAAATATGGTATTGTTAGAAATATGGGTGTAGAGGAAGGAGAAAATAGGTAGGTCAACTGATTGGACAAAAAGAAAAATTGGGTGCTTTCTTAGGGGGTTGAGGTTCCTGTGTCACTGACTTTAAATTAGTATGTCTTAGATTTGAGCTATATTTGCATTAGGAAGTGGTACATTTACATCTATATTAACTATAAATGACATTCTGATGAAGAATAGGGCTAGCAATAGCTGTTAAATTTTACATGGTAAATCTTTCGGTTTGTTATTGTAGTTTTTCTGGCAAAGCACTTCTATCTGGATCTGGTATGTATCTGACCCCAGACACTCTAGTGTTGAGTCTCCACTGTCTACCTATCTTGTTTTTTGTCTCAGGGGAGTATAGATGTTGTTTTATTTTTGTCTTTTAATACTATCATGCAGATCAGTGTCAAATCAGGTACACAAATGTGTTTCCAACAGTTGTTCAGCATGCATATGTTTCATAGAACTATGTGTTAATTTCAACATGATAGCATGAAAGACACCTTTTCTGATCCCCCCCCTATAGTCTGCATAGCATATTTTTAAAATTCCAACAAAATGTTAAGCTTCCCTGGTGGAACTCAGCTAGTTGGGTCAAATACAACTTGCTGTTGATGACTGTTAACTTGAAAAAAAAAATCTTCTAGTCTTGAGCTGTAAATAAGGACCCATTATCAGATATGAATTCTTCTAGCAACCATGGCTCTCAGAAGGAGGTATAATACTTAGATGGTACAGAATGCATTGCTGGACTACACACAATCTAACTGAATGGAAGTTACCTGCATATCAGTTTCAAGAAATTACCATCTGAGGAAGAACTATGAAAATGAATATGAAGTAGAGCCAAGAGTATGATATTTGTGTCCATTGATTTGCGGGTATATCTATGTCACAGGTTGAGCTTGGCTGTAGAAACTGAGAAGATAGTTACAAAATGTCTCTTCAGTACCCTTGTACATGTCTGACTGCCACGCATGTTGTCTATGGCATATGTACTCTCTCTGGATCTTGTACCTGAAGTTCCTTTAAAGCCTGAAGACAGAATGTTTTCTAGTCAGTGGTCTTACGCCCCACAGGAGTCATCCTTCATATAATAATAAGCTCTCCACTCCTGAGTTATTTCATATTTGTCTGGCCATTCCTTTAATGTAAAGTTCTGAACTTCAGTAAACAACTTACTATATTTCAGTGTGGTCTGGTAGATTTGTTTTACTGTCCCAGACAGTTAGTTGGTTTGGACAATATTCAGGCCAGTGGCCTTTTGTGTTCAAGATAATGTATCTTCAGAACATATTGCGTGTTCCTCTCAGGGCAACCTCAGAAGTCTCTCAGCATTAGCATTTTGTGCTAATGTTTCCTATGACTGTAACTCAGATACAAATCTGTCACATCAATCCTCTTCTAAAAGCCTGTCCACGCTGACGATGCACTGCCATCTTCTTTATCTCTCCTAAAAACTGTACTGCAGATTTGGATCATACCACCTGTGCATCCAGCAGAGGAGAGTTAATAGAGTCATAGGCTGAATTAAGTTTCCTGCAGAGCTGACTCTGCCTTAGAAAACCTCCTTAAAGGCACCATCTGAAGAATACATGGCAGTATGGCTCTAAGCAGTGGTTCTTAAACTAGGGACGCCGCTTGTTCAGGGAAAGCCCCTGGCAGGCTGGGCCGGTTTGTTTACCTGCTGCGTCCGCAGGTTCGGCTGATCGCGGCTCCCACTGGCCGTGGTTCGCCACTCCAGGCCAATGGGGGCTGCGGGAAGCAGCGAGGGCCGAGGGATGTGCTGGCCGCGGCTTCCCTCAACCCCCATTGACCTGGAGCGGCGAACCGCAGCCAGTGGGAGCCGCGATCGGCCGAACCTGCGGACGCGGCAGGTAAACAAACTGGCCCGGCCCACCAGGGGCTTTCCCTGAACAAACGGCGGCCCTAGTTTGAGAACCACTGCTCTAAAGGGTAAGGGAGCTGATAGCCACAAGACCTCTCACTGGGTGGTGCTGCACCCCCTGTAGATCCTAGAGATGCACACAACTCTTAAAGGATTTGCAGGTCAGACCCACTAATCCTTCTGCGGTGAGCAAACCCTGCCCCTATGCTGTCAGAAGAATTTATAGGAAACTCTAGAGTTGAATGACATGGAGTTCCTTGGCCCCATCATGGGTATTTCCTCACAGGGGCACAATCTGGCCCTGAGAGATTTGCACAAGGAAGTCAGTGATAGAGCTTGGATTAGAACCCATGTCTCCTAATTCCGAATATTTTGCTTTAGCCACAAGACTATTCTTCCTCCATTGCTTTCCACAGAGAGAGAGAGAGAGTGTGTGTGTGTGTGTGGTTTTTCCCCCTCAAATTACAATAGTACTAATGCAGTGCAAAAGAATATATAGCGGCAGATCCGTAATTAGCTTTCTTTTCCCTGCAACTCTTACAGTTTAATTTTTTTTGCATCTGGGAGTTTAAGCAGATGGTTATTGCAAACACCATAGCACTACTGAGCATTAGTGCAGTAGTATGTGTATGTGTGTATTTTCCTTTATTCTATTTTTCACCACCTATTTCATTTTTGCATATGTAACAAGAATCTCAAAACAATCACCTAGTTCTAAGAGGCAGATCCCAAGTACACCACGTATGTGAAGAAGAAATATGAACCAGCATAATTAGATTTTCTTTTTCAAAGTCCCCCACTCCTGTCTTTTTGTTATTAGAGTCTTCCTAAAGAACTGCTGTGAAATGCACAGTACAGTTCCCAGTTCTGAATAACATACATGGACCCACCATTTTGCATCAATCCCCATTCCTATTGCTGCTCTTGTCACTTCTCCCTGAAGTTCTCACTTATCACATCAGTTGGCTTTTGGCAGGTTTTAGCTGCTGCCAAGTAGTCAGTGAGAACTACTCTGAAGTGTGGGCTGATGTCTAACTGAGAGAACATTCGGGTGCGTGATTGATGCAAGGCAGTGGATCCCTGTTATGTCAGTGTCAAGGCTTATAAATCTCGTATACTTTGCAATGAAGGACTGGAACTAAAGAAAAAAAAATAGACACAAGTGAGGACTTGGGGAAAGCAGAGGTTTTTGCATCAAGGCAATCGTGTAACCAGGGATTAGAAAGAAGTGCAAGTTAAATGATGTACATGCCCAGCAGTGGTAGGTAAGAAGCATTTGGTACTTAGTGAGAAATCTTGCATTTGGTGGTTGGGGTCACCACTGGAATATAGGACACTGAGAAGAGGAAAGAGAGAGAGAGAGAGAATGTAATAATATGCATCTGTAACTTGCTGCCAGAATCTTTTTATTTAAAAATAAATGAATTAATTAAATTAAGTCTAGTAACATTGCTAGGAGGTCCAGGAAAAAGCAGGAAGTAGGGAGAAGTCAGCAGTGACCAAGTATAAAGCAAACATCTAAACTCATTAAGGGGTGAAATTCTCTACAGTACAGAAGGAACATACTCCTTTGCAGGTAACATACTTAATACATGTCAATGGCTTAAGCAGGGGTCAGCTTTTGTTTAGAGCTTTTGTGCAGAACATTTGCACAACAATGAATTTCACCCCAAGGAAGGTTGGTCTGGAGTGGGGCTTACAAAGGGAGTTGGATTTTAATAGGACCCGAGCACCTAACTCCCTTAGGATACCAGCCTGTGTATTTAAGAGACTAGCTTGGGCAACAGGAGAAACAGGATAATTTCCTGGCTCTGCTGGAGACTTTCCCCTATGTGTCTCTGCACGTTTCCTGTCTGTGCCATAGCTATATTCAGTTGCCAGTTAGCATGGTCTCTGAATTCACTTCCTTCTGCTTTCCACACCGCACTTCTTAAATATCATTTTCACCTCCAAAGCATAAAAGTTCCTAGCTACCTTGATGTCCTGATGCGGTAGCAACATTGAGAGAAATATCAAGTGTTAATAATACAATCATGTACAGCAGTTAATGGCTTAGACAAAGACACAATAGAGAGCTCTGGTACAGAAATCCATTTTATTTCGTGTTCTGTTGATTGTTAATAATCAGATACCACGTCGCCTTGTGAATCTTGTGATTTAATGTTCAAACTGAGAATCAGAAGCAGATAGTTACAATGAAAATTTGATTAACCTCTCTTTTCTCTTGGGTGCAGTGAGGATTGTTTTTAATTTTTTTTTAAAAATTGCTTTTTAGATTTGTTTTATTCTCAGTGAAAGCATTTTCCCCTATCAGGGATGGTTCTGATTACAAAAATATGAAATGTAGATGAAGAGTGAAGTATATTCATTCTCTTACAAACAGATTCCAGATAGTCATACTTTGACAGTCTCTATCCTATTATTATAAAGTGTATGGCATTTCTTTATGCATTATGGATCTGATCTAAAGCCCATAGTGTTACCCCAGAATTTGACATTCCTGTGTGCACCCCAGAACTCGACAGTACTGCAGTCAGCCATTTTGTATGTTCAACCACTGCCTGCTGAAAACCAAACATCACATAGCTAGAAAAATCTTAGGCCTTTGTGAGTCAAGGTCAGACAGGTGCATACTTCCAGTTTGTTAATCAGAGTGGGAGGGTGGGACAGAAAGTTATGGAAGAGAGTGAGTGAATAGTGACCTTGGTTTTAGGTACTCCTGACATATTGTTGTTATGACTAGAAATGTTTTGAGATAATGAATAGTTTGTTGAAAGTAGGAGAACTGGTGACTCAGTAGGAGTCAGTATAGGTTATTTGCTTTTTTTGAAGTTAGCTATAAAAGATTAGGTGAAAGAATATGCTTTGGAGGAAGCTTTCTTCGGGCAAGGAGCAGACATCTAAATTCCCCATCAGCTGGGTGGAAAGAGGGCCCCTGGAAGCCCAGCTGGTGATCACTCAAAACCATCTCAGACTGTGGGTAACTATAGCTGGGATGTCCTAAACCGTGTGTGTGTGTGTGCGCGCGCGCGCGCATGCTTATAAAATCTAATAAATAGTAGTTTTAGATAAGAACACACTTGTTTGTATCAATCATTTATCAGACAGATAAGCTCTGCCCACTATTGATTTATTCCTGACATCACTTGGAGAGAAACAGTTAAGTTACTACTGTTTTGGGTTCTGAGAACCCCCAGGTAACAACTGAAGTCAAATCCAAAAGCCCATTGAAGTGAAAGTACTCTCAATGGGCTTTGGAGCAAGCACTATACAGTAAATCTGGGAGTGACTTCCAAGAAAAAATGCTTATATGTGTTCAATTCTGTACAGACAAGAAGAGATTTGACTTCTGGAATGGACTGTTTCCCTCTTGGGGGAGAGATGTGTGGGACTCAGGTCAAGGATATGCTGTACTACTTTATTTTATTTACAGCATGTACATAGTTCCTGTTATTGCCTTGAGCAAAGATGTATAGAACTGAAAAGATTGCCGCAAAGCAGATTACAGGTTGTAGGAGAGAGAGAGAGAGAGAGAGAGAGAGAACCTGGAGCACTAGGCATGGTGCAAGGCCTGAACCTCAGTCAGCAAAGCCAGGCCATGCTATGAGCAAAAGTCAGGCTCTTCATAAAGCATGTTTGCTTATAAATTCACTGTCCATCACATGAACTTGGCAAAGGTACGGCTAGTGTTGCTAAAACACAGGCACTCCTAAGTGGTACTAGGCACTGCACATTCATGTAAACCAGGGGTCGGCAACCTTTCAGAAGTGGTGTGCCGAGTCTTCATTTATTCACTCTCATTTAAGGTTTCGCGTGCCAGTAATACATTTTAACGTTTTTAGAAGGTCTCTTTCTATAAGTCTATAACATATAACTAAACTATTGTTGTATGTAAAGTAAATAAGGTTTTAAAAATGTTTCAGAAGCTTCATTTAAAATTAAATTAAAATGCAGAGCCCCCCCAGACCTGTGGCCAGGCCCCGGGCAGTGTGAGTGCCACTGAAAATCAGCTTGCGTGCCGCCTTTGGCACGCGTGCCATAGGTTGCCTACCCCTGATGTAAACACATTGCTAGAGAAGATACAGGAACACACTGACCCAGGGCCGGCGCTCCCATTAGGTGACCTAGGCGGTTGCCTAGGGCGCTGCTATTTTGGGGGCGCCTGCGCCCCCGCCGCCCGTATAAATTTGGGGGTGGGACCTTCCGCCGCCGCTGTTGGGAGCGGGATTTTGGGGGCGGGACCTGCTGGCGCCGCTACTGCACTGACCCCAAGTAAGAATAATGAATAGGGATGTTTTGTTCGAACCAGCAGATAAAAGGTGTAAGGTTGGTAACTAATGACAACAGGAGTGTAATACGTAAGTTGTTTGAATCAATGTATAACAGGAGAAGTCATAGGAGAGGCACCTTTGTCCAGCCTAGGGGTCAGCAGAAGCTCGTGTTGCTCACTGAGCTGGTACAGTTGTCACAGGCATACATGTGTTAGTGTACCTGTAACCGCCGAGCCAGGGTTCTAGGACTGTGCTTCATCGACAATAAACCTGGCCGAGCACCTTTGCTACTGAACCGAGCCCGCGGTCTTTCTTTATGAGTAATATCAAGGTCTGCTGAATTAGCAGGCTGTACTCTGCGCTAGTGCTGATAACACCAGAGCTTCAAACACAGAAGCACTGAAGCAGCAGTAACAACGTCCTTCAGCAACATTCTTAACAACACAGGTGGTGTTCCTCTGAAAAAGCAATCTGGAAACCTTCAGCCATTAGCACTGGCTTCTTTTAACAAACTGCTTCTCTGTGTCCCTGCTAAGAAACAGCTCTCCAGAACTTCTCTGTGTCCCCGAACCCACATTCAAAAAGAATATGCTTGGCTGTAACTTGGGATATATGTCACTTCAAGTCATCCTCCCCTGGAGGTTTCACTGACAAAGTGGTTAAAAACACCAGAAAATGCAATCTTGTCTATATTAGCTGGTAGAGCCATGTATTGTTATGGCTTCCACTAGTGCAGTTGTCCCTGTAGACGCATTGGGGGGAATCTTGGTTAAAATTTCATTGTGGACACAGAGGTTGAGTGATTTGATCAAGGTCTTTTGGGAAGCTTGTAGCAGAAGCAGGAGCTGAACTTTCCTTAACAGACCATGCTCCTGCTCTGTCTCTCAGTTACTGGGTGCAGGTATGTTTGTTTCTTTGTGTGTTTTGGGGCAGCTGCAGCACTTTGTTCAGGAAAAAAAAAAGAAACACATGGTCTGATTAAAGTAAACTTTTGCTTCACGCTGAACTACTGTGTTGCATTTCTTGTAGCCTACTATTACTATGTTGTCTCATGAGCACTCACTGATATTTCCACCCCATCTATCCTAACCTGTCACTTTAGTAGTTTGTGCAAATTAGCTTTAGAAGATAAAAAGAAAGAATAGCACATGCTTTACTATTATAGGATCGTGTCGGATGGCATTCAGACTCAATACATCGATGGCACCATGCCACAGAAAAACATTATCTCTTGTAAAGCAATAGAACACGGAGCAGCACGGAAAAAGTGCCTTCTCAGAGGGGTACATAAATCCGTACAGTATCTATTGAGTTTTATCCTGCTTTTTAATTTATGGGTTCTCGTAATGGGTGAGATTCACCCTTCTGAGCCCTCTGCACAACTTGTAACTGCAATAGGGTTGTGCAGGGTATGGGGCACCAGTGGAACAGGCTGGGCAGGGATACATTTACAAACCAGCATACTCTGGAGGGCATCTCTGCGCTGGTTCTACATATGCAATTATGGAGAGTGGCAATATGGGCAAGTCAGTATTTGTATTATGGTACACCCAATTGCTCCCAGTCATTGATCCAGGGCCCCATTGTGCTAGGTACTGGGCAAACACATAACAAAGAGACCATCCCTACTCTGAACAGTGTTCTCTAGTTGATTTTCTTATACACTCAATACAGTGGTCCCACACAGTGTAGAGGGGTTACATTGCAGCCCTGTTCCTTGGACCTTAATTGGGAGGCAGATTCCGTTTTACTACTCCACTCCTCCAACCTTCACCCAGATAAAGCCCCTATTGTTTGGGGATTATGTGGCTGAAGCTAATTTCTACTGGTTGTGAATGTCCTATTCATGTTTTGACTATAAAAAATCATTGTAGGCAGCTTTTGGCAGCTTCTGGTATTTTACCGCTAAATCTTATTTAAGATTGATCTACATTAAAGAAAAGAAAGTCTCTAGTCAAACTCTTTTGTAAGGGTGATTAATTTACCAGCTATATCTTTAGAACACTGTCTTATTTCTAGTCTCTTCCAGTCTTCTGAAGTCACGTGGCTACTCAGTATAAGTATGAATCATGTCACAATAGGCACTATAGTAATGTTATTGGGCATGCTCAGCTGATGTCTTTCACGCAACTGTGGACAAACAAACCAGGCAGGATGCTTGATTAAACAGCACAAGTGTGTGCTGCAGAGCAAATTATGATAAATTGCTAATATTGATTACTTTTAACCAGAAGGATGATACTGTCTGGTGTTTAAATTTAGGAACGCAGCCAAAGATACCTTGACCTCACCTCTGCACTGGGAACTAATACAAAATTAATTGGAGCTGTCATTCAGGTAGCAGTCACAATTAAGTGACAGTTGATTTATTAATTTAAAGACTAAGCTGGATACCAGATGCGTTCTCCTCTGGAATATGACTCTAGTGGCTTTGTTGAGTAACACAGAGAGAGCTTGAAAATATTGTTAGTCTCAGTTTAATCACAGTGACATAATACATTTGTCACTTGAATTGCCGTACTTTCTGATCAAAGATAGGGTTGGTTTGTTTCTTCTGTACTGCTGAATGCATAGCCAACTACAGTATCTGTAGGTGCATACAATCTTGCAGCGATAATGCATTTGTAACAGTAATTTAGAATTATATATATATATATAGTGTCTATTTGTACTGCTGACTGTGTGCTGTGCACTGTCCACGAAGCTCCCAGTTGGAGGAAATTTCCAGCATCTCCTATTGGCTCAGACTCACTTTGTAAGCCAGAAGAAGGTACAGGAAGTTGTCTGAGCTACTAGGTGAATCCCTGGCTGGCTGCTAGGTCAGACCCTGCCGCCTGAGGCCTGCCTGATTCCTGCCTCTCTGTTCTGTTCCAGCCTTCTTGCTTGGTTCCAGATATGTGATATGTGATATGTGCTTCTATGAGATATGTGTTTCTATGCCCAGCCCCTGACTACTGTCTGCGGCTCTGACCCTCGCCTTGATTCCCAGCTCTTACTCCAGCTCTGACCACTAGCGCTGACCACCACTGTTCTGACTGCTAGGGCAAGAAGTGCCTGATGTTATTACTAACTAGATAGTATTAGTATTAGAGCTGGCTGGAAAAATTCTGACAAAACGTTTTTTCATTGGAATTTGCCAGTTCATCAAAATTGAAACATTGTATGGAGAGGGTTGATTTCATTGACTTTTGACCAAACCCAGGCAGGACATGGTTGTGCTATCTGATAGGAGTTGCTGCCTGGTGGTTAGACTTGGGTTCAGGTTCTTGCTTCACATTGGGCAGAGCAGGGACTTGAATCAGGGTCTCACACAGCCTAGCTGAATGCCCTAACCACAAGGCCATTGCTGTTCTGAGGAAGGACCCTCTCAATTCCTTTCCTGTTGAAGCTGTTCCACTTTCTATAAATAATTAAACAGGGGAGATGTGGGAAAGTCAGGTTCAAGTCCCTGCTTCAATGCACTTTTAATTATTTATGCAACATGGACCAGTTCCAACAGGAGATATTGAGGGAGACCCACTTCAGAATAGCTAATAGTCCGGAGGTTCAGACATTCATATGGGCTGTAGGAGACCTGGGTTCAAGCCTCTGCACCAAACCAGAAAAAGCTGAGACGTCCACTCAGGTCTCCCACATTCCAGGTGAGTGCCCGTCCCACCAGGATATTGGCTATTCTGGAGGCATGCCTGCCTGTCTGAATCCCCCAAAATCCTGGCTGCCTTTCGTTCATGGCCCGATCCTGTAGGTGTGCTCTGCGGATATTTATTGGATCGGGCCCCATTGGAGAGAGAGGTCGAGAAACACCTAGTCTAAGAAAGCTGCCAGGGTTTAGGCGTGAACTAGGCCTCTGAGCAGCTCATTAGTTGTGGGGCTGCTGGGGTTAGGACTCAGGAAGCTTTGTGCATGTCTACTATCAGAAATTTAGGGGCCTGTGGGATTAGGTAGCAGCTGAAACGTGGCTTTGAGAATGCCCATGGTGTCTAAATTTTAGACACAGGTGCTTAAAGAGGTAGTTAGGCATCTAAGTACCTTTGTTTGTCTAGCTTTACTACACCCCCTGCCAGTGAAGGCTTACCCTCTACATTGTTTTCTTGTGCTATCCTAGATATTAATTTATTATCTTGTGTGTTTGTGGTTGGAATTATGATAGGCCGCAAGCCATTTTCAGGAATGAAACTCCCTGAGCTCACCAACATTAATATAAAGTGCACTGCTGCAGAAGTTCAGTATTGCTAAGAAAGAGGTCACTGCTCCACAACTGAATGTAGTAAACCTGTGACCTCGGGCCAGCATAATTTTCAGGCCTGGCTTTTTTTTCTGAGCGTGGTTGCCACATATGGTGGAAAAGAAGAAACCATTATTAACAAAACAAAACAAAACAAAACAGTTCTGAGAAGACACTGCTTAACTGGAAACTTAGATGTAGCTACAATGAAGATGAGTTGGCAGAGGACAGATGGATTAAAACACATGCACACACCCCCCCTAGGTGATCATAATAATGTGAAAAATTTTTTAGTTAACTTTGCACTTGTCCCTTCCTTATCTGAAACTCAAATCTTCCAAGGTGCTAAGCGCTACTGAGTACTCTCAACTCCCTCTGACTTAGCATCTTGCATAGCCTAGCCCCTGACCTCTCCCCAGCCTGGCTACTCTTAACAGTCCTTATCTTATAGTCATATAAAATCCAGATTTTCATATACCAGTTGCTGCCATTTTTTAAATAACAGATAAAGGTATTCTTCTTTCTCACTCTCTCTCCTTTCTCCTCCATTTCCACCCTCATCCCACAATTGTGGATCAGGTAAAAGTAGAATTTCAATCAGAGGTCTATTAATACAATATCGAGCCTTGTACCACCAGTTATTTTAAGGTCCAATCCTGAGAACCATCAGGGTTAAAAACAGGCTCTTTATCCCATTGGAAAGCTGGAAATTCCAGCTTTTTAGAGATATCAAGTATTATGCAGAATTTATTTCTGGACCTGGCAGATCATGAAATATTGCACCTTAAAATAGTAGTGACACTTTGATTTATATGAAAGGGGGCTGATCCTTCCCTGACTGATGCCATTTTTTACACTGATGTAGCTCCACTGACTTCAGTGGAGTTACTCCTGATTTACACTGATATGAATGAGCAGGGAATCAGGCCCAAGCTATTTTAAATATTTGTATAGGTTTTAGAAATGCAGTACTGCTCATTTTTCTTTCCTACCACCAGAACAGCTGGACTCCTTGTATCAAGGTAACCCAGATTTTACAGATATAAGAACACAACAGTTAAGATAAGAATTATCAATACATGTTTTAAAGACTCAATAATTTTTTTTCTAAAATAGCTTTTCGATAACTTGTCTAGTTGAATTGTAAGCTTGTAGGGGAAGGGGCTGTTTCTTATTATGAATTTGTACAGTGCCTAGCACAATGCAGTCCTGATCATAGTTGGGGGTTCTAGACACTACAGTAATACAAATAATAAAGTTGACATTGGAACTGTATCTGTGATATAGTGAGTGGGTTTAGCAAGCTGGGTAGAGGAAACGAGAGGTAAGGCAAGAGTTACAGTGACAGAATACCACTCATTGATGCTATAGGCATGACTTTGTGACTATGGATGTTCCCATAGAGCAGTGGTTCCAAAACTTGTTCCGCCACTTGTGCAGGGAAAGCCCTTGGTGGGCCGGGCTGGTTTGTTTACCTGCCGTGTCCGCAGGTTCAGCCGATCGCGGCTCCCAGTGGCCGCGGTTCGCAGCTCCAGGCCAATGGGAGCTGCTGGAAGCGGTGGCCAGTACGTCCCTCGGCCCGCGCTGCTTCCAGCAGCTCCCATTGGCCTGGAGCAGCGAACCGCGGCCACTGGGAGCCGCGATCGGTAAACAAACCAGCCCGGCCCACCAAGGGCTTTCCCTGCACAAGCGGCGGAACAAGTTTGGAAACCACTGCCATAGAGCACCCAGGGTTAGGAGACACCTCACCGCCACTTGCCTTTAGTGTGAAGGAGTCTACTCTGTGGTTGCTGTAGAACTGCTCCCTGGAAACAACAACCTCTGGCAGCACAAGCACTACCTTGTAGGCCTCTGCAGACCTCGCACTGTACAGGCATACTCTCCCCCCCTCCCCCCAATACTCAGAGTGTTTCCTGCAATGTCCAGCCCCTTATCCACTGAACACTCACAGAATTACCAGAGCTGCTATTCCCAAAGGAACAACATACACCACTTGTAAGATTCAACTCAGGACCAGCACTTTGCTTAATACCACAGCACTGACATATATTTATAGTGAAAACAAGAATAAATGTATTATCAAAGAACAGAGATTCAGGATACAGTGAGTAAGGATATTGGAAACAAATGGTTACATATAAAGCAAAATCATAACATGCTTTCTAGAGGCTAAACTTAACTAACAGGTTTACCTCCTACCTAAAGAAGTTTATCTCACCCAAAGTCCTTTTCAACATTTTCAACCAAGATTGGCTGAGACCCCGCTTTCATGAATGCAAACACACTTCCTAGGTGCAGGATGCCAGGCTGTCTTCTTTGCCTTCTAGAAATACCTGTGAAGTTCATTGTCTTTACTTAGAGACAGGATAATCCCCTCTGACTTGTTTTTTCCTCTGTGCTCCTTTTTGGTTTTCACATCTTTTCATTAACATATGACTTTGTATGTGAAGGGGCATCCATTGTGCTAACTCACAATGCTCAATTTACATCCCAACAGAGAGATGCATGTTTCTTACCTCTTGTCTGGAGCAACTGGTCTAAGGCAACACCTTTGGTTATCTGCTTTTAACTTACATGCTTAAGAACATAATTTCCTGGTACAAATATGTAACTCCTTACATAGTACCTGTACGTACATTCTACAACGGGGTGGAAACTTTTTGGCCCGAGGGCCACGTTGGGGTTGCACAACTGTATGGAGGGCCAGGTAGGGAAGGCTGTACCTCCCCAAACAGCCTGGCCTCCGCCCCCTCCCACTTCCCGCCCCCTGAATGCCCCCCTCAGAACCCCCAACCCATCCAACCCCCCCTGCTCCTTGTCCCCTGATCACCCCCTCCCAGGACCCCCGCCCCCTATCCAACCCCCCTGCTCCCTGTCCCCTGACTGCCCCGACCCCTATCCACACCCCCGCCCCCTGGCAGCCCCCTCGGGACTCTCACCCCCTATCCAACCGCCCTCTGCTCCTTGTCCACTGACCACCCCTTCCCGGGACCCCCGCCCCTAACTGCCCCCCGGGATCCCACCCCCTTATCCAACCCCCCCTGCTCCCTGTCCCCGACTGCCCTCCCAACCCCTATCCACATCCCCACCCCATGACAGGCCCCCCGGGACTCCCACTCCCAACCCTCCCTGTTCCCCATCTCCTGACTGCCCCCCCAGAACCTCCGCCCCATCCAACCGCCCCATCCTCCCTGACTGCCCCCCAGGACCCTCCGCTCCCTTACCCAACCCCCCCGTTCCCCACCCCATTACCAGCAGCAGGAGCTCACAGCTGCGACACCCGGCCAGAGCCAGCTGCGCTCCCCAGGTTGCCCAGCGGGAGCAGCGGACCAGAGCGTGGCCCGCGCGGCGGCGTGGCTGCAGGGGAGGGGGGACAGTGGAGGAGGGCCTCTCTGGCCAGGAGCTCAGGGGTGGGCAGGACGGTCCTGCGGGCTGGATGGGGCCCGCGGGCCGTAGTTTGCTCACATCTGTTCTACAATGATACTGATTACTACTGTGATACGGGCTTTCATTTGAGACCTCACATCACATTCTGTAGTGAACCAGAATGTACATACCAGAACCAGGGGATAGCTGTACCCCTCTGCACCCCCTTGTCAGCTATCTTTAAGAGGTTCTTGGGTCACAGTAACTGTTTGTTATTTAAATGATAATGATTTGCTATTGACACCCTACTTGTAAGCATCATGTCAGAATGATTTTTATGGAAGGATTTGAAGTAAGGAAGGTGTTTTGGTAGCTTTGTAATAAAGACATCTGATAT
Organism: Platysternon megacephalum; assembly: GCA_003942145.1. Lineage (NCBI taxonomy): Eukaryota > Metazoa > Chordata > Testudines > Platysternidae > Platysternon > Platysternon megacephalum. Next base: position 17,218,765 of record QXTE01000012.1, read on the forward strand.
GAGGCTGTATCTCATTGTAAGCAGAGAATAGAGAACAAATTCTGCTCTCAGTTACCCTAGGGTAAATCTGTATTTGCTCCATCAACTTCAGTGGAGTTACTCCACTTTTGCACATGTGTACGAGAGAGCAGAATTCAGCCCTCTGATATTCCATTTCAGCAGGCCTTCGGCTTCTTTTATGAAACCAGCCCATCACTACTAGCAGTTTATCTGACAACTTAATCTTTTTTTGTTATCATCAAAGCTCACTAATTCCTTCCACCAACTTTGTCTGTTTTGATACTTGTTCAAAAAAAAAAATCTTCCTATTGAGCATGAAAATATGTAGCTGATGAAATCTGCTCTGCATTGTCTTGGTTTGCAAGCATTCAACAGAATCAGCGAACAATAGCAGTCTCCTGAGTGAGTGGGCATTGTATAGCTTTAACACATGACTTTGAATTATTTTGTCAAAAGTCTCTCTGAAAAAGTCAGCCACAGTATGACTTCCAGACTATTTTGAAATATTTAATCATTTTCACATTCTGTTATACAGAGATACAGATATGGTCATCTATCAATGGCCTTCAACAAACACTAAGAGGCAATTCATTTCTTGAAACAAATGCAATGAAGGGTCATTTGGGCAAATATTGGAATGTCTCTCATTCATCTGGCATTATGATTGCATGTTTACACAATTTCCTTTTAATCTCTCCAGCACAGAGTGAGTCTTGCAAAAATAAGTGAAATCCACATAAGCAAAACAGTAGAAGGATAGCAACGGAGTGATACTGGTGTAAATGCAGTGTAACAGAGTCGAGAATCAGGTCCATAAAATGGGACTATATGTATGTTTAGCAGGGAAATATTTTCTTGCTTTAGACAAATATGTGACATTCTCTAAGGAAAAAGGTTAATATTAGATATGGTGGAGCTCTCAGAAAATAATTCATTCACCTTTTGCAATTATAATTATTTGACTCGATTGGTTTGCATAAATATATGTCATTAAGACAAAGTCTCTGCCATAAGAATCTCAGAGCTGGGGCTTGCTGCTTCTCCAGGCTTTGGACTGGTCTTGGAAGCATCACATGCTGCTGCACTGATCATGCAGCCTCAGAATGGGTTCTGCTGAAATGTCTGCCTTCACAATGACAGTGCAGTGTCTACGGGGGACAAGCACATGAGGACAGGTGCTCAGCAGCAATTTACTTGTGGTCTTCTCTTCTCAGTTTTTAGCTTCTGTCACTCACTGAAGTGCTACAGAGATGCTCCAGGCAAGCTACAGCCTGTGCATTGTAGCCATGGCCTTGTTGGATGATGAAGGCTAGTGACTAGTTGGCTCTGTTGGGTAAAATTGTCTCTGACTTCTTTTTGTGGGGATGGGATTGGTGAATGTCAGCTGTAATTAAGGAAGCTATTGCTATGCTGGCACCAGAACTGAGAGTGTGTGGCCATTGTTTGCAATACAGGGTTTCAGTTTAGGTGTCTTGTTTACAACATTGACTGCTCCTGGATACAGCTGTGGCCAAGAGCACTTTTTCTGTATGGCCTTTCCTTTCAGATACAAACCTGTGTATAGTTATCAGGGCCGGCTCTAGGATTTTTGCCGCCCCAAGCAAAAAATTTTTTGTCCCCCCACCCCCTTTTTCGTGCCGCCCCCAGCCCTGCCCCAACTCCGCCCCTTCCGAACTCCTTCCCCAAATCCCCGGCCCCGCCTCCTCCCCCGGGGCTGCCGCATTTTCCCCCCCCCCCCGCGACCTCCTGCCCTAGCTCACCTCCGCTCCGCCTGCTCCCCCGGGCGCGCGCTGCTCTGCTTTTCCCCCCTCCCTCTCAGGCACCCCAGCTCCCTCTCTGGCACCCCAGCTCACCTCTGCTCCACCACTGCCGCCTCCCCTGAGCGCCCCGCCGCTCGGCTTCTCCTCCCTCCCAGCCTTGCTGCGCGAAACAGCTGTTTTGCGCCCGGCAAGCCTGGGAGGGAGGGGGGAGAAGCGGAGCGCCGGCGGCACGCTCAGGGGAGCAGGCGCAGGTGGAGCGGAGGCGAGCTGGGGCGGCGGGGGCACTTTTTCTCCATGCCACGGCGTCGGTGCCTATGATGGCCGGTGCCAGAATGCCACCCCTAGAAATGTGCCGCCCCAAGCACCTGCTTGTTTTGCTGGTGCCTAGAGCCGGCCCTGATAGTTATCCATACTCCACAAAGGTTTATATCTTGAGACAATCAGGAGCCTGAAGTTAGTGCATAAAGTGGCTGTCCCAGTGCATAATGCAAGAAGCACATTACAATTGTGCTGCAGTACATGTGCACTATGTACATGAAAGGTTCTGGCTGGAGGTTAAGATGTTACTTTTAAACAATGAAGATGTAAATGGCTTAAGAGACAATCACCTTTTCCATGCAAAGCTGGTAGAGTTGTGACCAGTCACTTGAGCTGGTACCCCTTGCACTCACACACCTGGTTTAAATGGGACAGGGTTGTTGGTAAATCATTTGCCATTAGAACACCTTCTCTCTAGAACTTGCATTACCTATTGGTCCTCCAGAGCTGGGATCATCTTTTCTTTTGAGTGTATGAAGAGTGGGTGGGTTTGTACAAGTGCTCAGATATGAGGATTATTAGGGTTATTTTAATTCTTGTTGGGCAACAATTAATGTGATATTTTATGGGCAGGTCACTATATATTGTGTGGCTTTTATTCTTTGTATTGTGCATATGAATTATTGCAAACTTTCCAAGAGCAAAGGATTGGTGTGTAGAAGTTCAAGGAAAGAAATTAATAAATCTCTCTGCTCTTCCCCAGAAAGCTCTCTGCCAGGATTCCTCATATAATCTGGAAAACTGGCCAGCAGGCTATGAATGAATGAATAAATTAATAAATGAAGAGCAATAAATATCATTAACATGCAGCTGTTTCTTAGCCCATGGATCTCAACGCACTTTACAATAGATATCCTTCATATTTCTGTTTACTAGGTGCTGACACTTTGACTTGAAAGTCCCCTGAAAACTTTGGACAAATACGATTTCTTTTGTACCAACTCTCTGACAACTCTTACTGCTGGATCCTAGAGATTTTTAATAGTTTGTGTTTAGGATAGGCAGAGTCATGGAGATAAAATGTTTAAATATTTTTGGCTCAGTTTTATTTGAAACTTACATAGTGCAACATTTATGAGTAAGTCTTTAGTCAAGTTTAAACTTGCAATAGTATTGGACTAAAGTAAGCTCTGCAGCCCTCACAATAAAATATATGGTAAGGTTTGGTGGTTTATATGGAGAAAAGGGCTTGAAGACCATTATTCTAACACTACTAAAAGACAGTAAAATGGAGGACCCCTTTATGGATCTCTTAAATGGCTTCATTAACTTTACTAATTGAAAAATAGAGATTTATACCTTATCTACTCGCAATGATAGAAGACAAAGCTAACAATGTGAAAAGTGCACAGGGGCCCGTAAGATATACTTTGGCCCAAGACACCCCATAAATTGACTGCACACACGAGGGTTTTATTCTCATATTCTAGCAAGATTCAAAATCTGAGTATTGAGGAAAACTACAATGATGTGGGCCCTGAAAGTTGATAAATATGTCATTTTAGAAAATGTCCTCTAAGTTTCTAGTTAGTGTGAGGAAATGGCAGATCAAGCTGTATAATTCAGATAACTATAGCAGACAGGAATCATTGGTGAAGCTGGTTGCAACATCTCTAGTTAAAGTTGTCCGACACTTCCCATTATAAGCCCGTGTTTTCAGTTTCTATTTATTTTGTCAAACTTTAGCCATTTGAAGCTGAAATTTTCCATGCTAGGTGTCTGTTCCAGGCTGTTTTGTTTCATTTTGGTTTTTGTGGGGATTTTTTGTTGTTTTAGTTTAAAGTTTCAGAAAAAATGGTTTAGTCATTTTGTGGTGACAGATGTTTACATTGAGATCCTCTAGTACCTCCAAGGTTCAGAAAAGAGTCCTGAAATTTAGCAGGAAGGTTGTATTTGTGTTAGGGATGTGCCATTTGCTGTTCCTAGGGGGGTGGGAAATTGGTCGACAGATAAGCCTTTGAGAAATCTCAACTCACACAGGCTCAAGAGACCTGTTAGAGTTTGTCAGATAAATTCTTTAAAATTTCCCTCTTTTTTGGGTATACTCCATCCAGGGATGCAGGGGCTAAGCAGGACTTTACCTGAAGTTGCTGCTCCCAGCTGCTAAAGGCTGCTGTGGTGCCACACAACAGAAATGACAAGAGCAAGACCATCTTTCCTGTGCTCACAGTGGTCCCCTGGCTGGTGCCCTGGTGGCACGGTGGAGGAATCAATCTGACTCAAATGCAGAAGGAACAAGTGCTGAACCAAAGGAGGCGGGGGGTGCAGTATATTGGGACAAGGAGACTGGGGTTGGGAGCTGGGAAACTTGGTATAGGGTGGCCACAGAGCATGGGACTTGGACAGAGTGCCTGGAATGGGAGACTGGGACTGGGATGAAAAGTCTGGCATGAGCAGGGAAAGAAACTGAAAAGAGACAGGACTGGTACAGGCTAGAGGCGAGAGGCAGAAGGGATCACGCTTGTGGTAAATAGGGACCCTAGAGTACATTCCCCTCTAGAACCTGACTCTCACCAATCCTCTGTCAGCAAATATCTATGAGAGTCACTGGAAAAGTATATGGCTCATTCCCTTTTAGTGCTTATCCACATAGGGGATGACAACCTACTACTGTTATCAGTTACTCTGTTAGATCAAGTGGTAGAGGTCTGTGCTGTGGATCTAAAGCTTCCAACTTTGCTGATGACCCATTGGGTGTCAATATGATTCCACATGATAGGGTTTTTTTTTTTCAGTTTGCTTTTTTAAAAGCATGGGAAATTAGGCAAAAAAAAAACCTGTGCTAAAAGAATATTATTAAGAGTGCAAAGTGAAGTACTCAGAAGTCAGGTTGCCTGTGCAACTTTAACTTGACACCTTGTGTGTATGTATTATGAAACAGTCTTTATTTACATAATCACATACACCTCTACCCCGATATAACGCGACCCGATATAACACGAATTTGGATTAACGCGGTAAAGCAGCGCTCCGGGGTGGGCGGGGCTGTGCACTCCGGCGGATCAAAGCAAGTTCGATATAACGCGGTTTCCCCTGTAACGTGGTGAGATTTTTTTGGCTCCCGAGGACAGCGTTATATCGAGGTAGAGGTGTACTATGTTTTCCACAGGACCCCTGCTTCATTCAGTGCACAGGATGGACTGCACTCGGTGGATTGTGTAGCGAAGGAGGCTGTTATCTGTAGGCCCCTAACTCATTTGTTGCAGAAGTTGGAAAGTGTATAAAGAAAGTGGCAGGGAATTGCAGAAAGAGAAAAGAGGGTCTCATAATTAAGGCAGTTGGACTCTATCCCTGCATCTTCCAAAGAGTTCTTATGTGATGCTGGCCAAGTCACTTAAACTAAACGTTTCATAGGTGATCACTAATTGGGTGTTCCCCATTTTCTGGGTGCTCAACAAGAGAGCCTGGGGTTTCATTTGCAGAAGTGCTGAATGATTACAACTACAATTGAAGCCAATGGGAGCTATGCTTTGAATATATAAAGTGCTATAGAATACTAACTTGATACGTTCAAAAGTGTAACACTCCTTTGCAGCTGACACATAGGCTTTTTTCTGTTTTAGGGATGCTATTTTATTTATTGTGCTTTTTATTTGAGGATGACACAAGTGAGGGTATTTTATTTCTGGACCTGCTTCGGAATTCATTAATATGACCCTCCTCCCTTTGGTTTTGATTTAATTTTGATAACTGTTGTTGCTTTTAAGCATTCAAAGGCCTTCAGGTAAGGGAACACCTTATAGATAAAGGGGCTGATTCTCCTCTTTTACACTATTGTAAATTTGGAGTGATTCTACTGAAGTCAACAGAATTACATAGCTCTAAAATGGGCCTCGGAAAACATTATTAATAATATTCTGTAGAATGAGGATGTCAGTCAACAAAGTGTTAATGCTGATATGCAATATTAACTTCACATTAAAATGTTATTCTCCCAGTTGAGGATATTGCACCCAAGTGAATAAACTCCTGCTGCATTAAGACTTGCAATAAACTCTTTATGATGTTCACAACCAGATGTTCACATGGTTTTACTTCGCTTTTCATCAGTTCCCTGAAGATGCCCACAAGATCCCTGATGAGGAAGAAAATCTTAGCATATTTTTCTTCTGAGGAAATGTATGGGCTAAATATGCAAAACGTGGCCACCTGGCATGTGCACAACTTTTTGCTCACAAACGCACATACATTTGTAAGAATAATCATCTGTGCATGCAGGAATGAATGTCCAAAATACATGTATAAGTGCTTGCACATGTAACCTGCATGCTTTAAGAACAACGAACATAGGAATGGCCATACTGGGTCAGACCAATGGTCCATCTAGCTCAGTATCCATCTTTCGATGGTGGCCAATGCCAGATGCTTTGGAGGGAATGAACAGGACAGGGCAATTATTGAGTGATCCATCCCTTCTCATCCAGTCACAGCTTCTGGCAGTCAGAAGTTTAGGGACACTCAAACCATGGGGTTGCGTCCCGGACCATCTTAGCTAATAACCATTAATAGACCCATCCTCCATGAACTTATCTAATTCTTTTTTGAACCCAGTTATCCTTTTGGCCATCACAGCATCCCCTGGCAATGAGTTCCATAGGTTCACTGTTTTACACTGCAGCATATATATATTTGGCCCAAAGAATGAAAGAGAAGTAGTGGGGTGGAGATATGGATTTTAGTTGAATACTCTGTCTCTCTGCACAGGAGGAGCATTCAAAGCAGGTTAGCTCAGCTAGAAGGGCCCAGAAACATCCAGAGGAAGGGTGTGGCCATTACTGAATGTGCTCAGTAGCTGTTTCTGAAGCTGTGTTAAAAATTTTCATTTAGGGAAAGCAATCTTGCAATTCCCCCACATATTCAACATTTGAAAACTGACCCCGTCAAAGAGTAGAGGGCGGGGAAACAGACTTATAGGTTATAAATAGAGGAGTTAAAGACAGCCCTGTGGACTCAGTGGTTTATCAATGCAAGACCGAGAGATGGGTCTGCTATGAGAATTAGGTCCCAATCGCTGTACCACCTTGAATACAGACTACACACTTCTGTTTCACCAGCACCTGAGGAGACCACTCAAATATCAACCCCAGGGCTAGAATGCTGCTAGCAGTAAGGATCTGTTATTATAGAAGCTGGGAGTGGATGACCGGGGATGGATCACATGATGATTGCCCTGTTCTGTTCATTCCCTTTGAAGCACTGGCCACTGTTGGGAGACAGGATACGGGGCTAAATGGACCATTGGTCTGACTCAGTATGGCCGTTCTTATGTTCTTATGATCCCAAACTTCTGAAACAGCTCTGAAGTGTTTGGAAAAGAAATAAATGTTGCCATTCTTCTCACGCTCTGAAGCCTCCGGGTGACACAGACTACATATTTTGACCATGCAATAGAGAAATAATCTCTGAAAGCAGATCACAGGGGAAAGTGTTTACTAAAGTATAGAACTGTAAATATTGTGACAGGGTCAGGCCAGATGGCTACAGGAGAGTGTTAGAAGGCAGATATATTAGTCCCAGATTAAGTAGATCCCTTTTCCCTGGGTAAGGTAACAGAGGCAGTTCCAGAACAAACAGGAACTTGCTGGAACCAATTAAGGCAGGCAGGCTAATTAGGACACCTGGAGCCAATTAAGAAGAAACTGCTAGAATCAATTAGGACAGGCTGGCTAATCAGGGCACCGGAGTTAAAAAGGACCTCACTTCAGTTTGTAGCGTGCATGCGAGGAGCTGGGAGCAAGAGGCACTAGGAGCTGAGAGTGGGAAGGTGTATTGCTGGAGGATTGAAGAGAACAAGCGTTATCAGACACCAGGAGAAAGGTCCTGTGGTGAGGACAAAGAAAGTGTTGGGAGGAGGCTCTGGGGAAGTAACCCAGGGAATTGTAGCTGTCGTGCAGCTGTACCAGGAGGCACTCTAGACAGCTGCAGTCCACAGGGCCCTGGGCTGGAACCCGGAGTAGAGGGCGGGCCTGGGTTCCCCACAAACCTCCCAACCCCTGATCAGACACAGGAGGAATTGATCTGGACTGTGGCTTCTACCAGAGGGGAAGGTCTCTGGGCTGTTTCCTGACCCACAAGGTGAATCTCTGAGGTGAGCAAATCCGCCAATAAGCGCAGGACCCACCAAGCTAGAGGAGGAACTTTGTCACAATATTATATAGGAAACATGCATTTAAATGTGTAACTGCAACAATATATGGAAGTGTGTATAAGACCAAATATTGTAAAATTTTAAGTTATTCATAAGTATTCCAAATACTGTTTATAATATTTGTGTATTAAATGTTTCTTTAGTGAAACATTGTATAGTGCCCTCTCTTTGAAACTGCCTGGGGAATGTGAACATTTACATATAGTATCCCTGACATTTACCGCTGTGTAGGGCTTTCTGAAAAGACAGAACTCTGACCTGTGCATTGGCAAAAAGCCAAGCCGAGATACAGGACAAAGCAGAGAGTAATAGAGTTAAACCAATTACCTCAACGCCCCTTCCCCATTACACACGTAGTGATGAAGGCTTACCTGAACCATCCTTGAAAAGTTAGCCCAATATTACTGCAAGAGCAATATTCCACAATAGAAAATAGACACCAATGTACAGTACATTATCACAGCATTATTTTGATTGGAAGCAGATTGTTTAAAGGGGAAGGGAAAGATGTTACACTTGTGATGCATCAATTCAAGGCAGTACTTATAAGAGATGTGAAAAAGAAAATAACATGAGAAAGGAAGGGAAGGGGCAAAGTGTGGACTGAGCAAGTTGAGATAGAGGGGGGAAAAAAAGAAGTGAAGATATCCCAAAAGTACAATTTTGATATGCGTTATAGCAATTACAGTATGAAAATTCCATCCAGATCTATGTCATTCTCATTTCAATTTCAAATTGCCCTTTTCAATGATCTGGATGAGTCTTGCATTGAGACAACTCATGTTAAGTTGTCAGCTGCATCACTTCAAATTCCATAATGTAAATTAATCCCATGGACAGAGCCTGTCACAACACATCTGTTTTGTAATATATGGCATGTGGGCTAGAAAAAGTAGCTCTCACAAAAAAAACCAAAAAAAAAACCAACCACCACTACATAACAATCACACAACCTTCTTGAAAGATAAAATAAAATGTTACTTTTATATGAAAATATGACATTATTGACAATATGACTGGTATTTGAGGTCATGTTTCATTAGTGATATGACCTGGTTTGCACCTGGCATCATGACAAACCACTAACAAGTTGTCAGTCAGGTATGAAGAAACAAGGGGGTTTTATTGGACTGTCAGCCCCTTCAGGCAGGGCAACAGGTACCTCCACAACCGCAGGTGAGTCACCAGTACCAAATCAAAAGAATACTCCAACAGGCCTACCTTCCCTCAGGGAGGGTCTGACTGACAACAATCTCTTGAGCAGTTCCTGGCCCTAGCCAGGCCTCTCCCACAGAGTGAGACCCGGAGATCTGCGCTCTTTCCCAGTAAGCCTGCATCTGAACTGTGTTCTCCTCTTTTAACTCTTCCCTCCAAGTGTGACACCTATCGAAGATATAGCCAGGCAGGGCTGAGTAATGAGCTACCATCGAATCAACCTTTTCCTGTCCAATGTGGGGTTTGTATAACCCATCACCAGTGGTGTTCAGCAAGGATCTGAATGAAGGCCCATTGAAATCAATTCAAAGACTCCTTTTGACTTCAATGGAGCATGCCTGATACTGTACTAATCAACTAAAACTGGAAGTGTTGTCAATGAGTGGAATTCTGTGGGGTTTGTTTGGGGATGAGTGTTTTGTTTTGTATTTTTACTAACTTGATTTTAGCCCCATTAAGTCAGTGTACTGTTGTTTAGAACTGTGTGCTAAGCTAACTGACATGGTAAAAACAGAGAGACCACACTGTGAGGTAATATCTTTTATTGCACCAAATTCTGTTGGTGAGAGAGACAAACTTTTGAGCTTACACAGAGCTCTTTGTCAGGTCTGTGAAATGTAGTCAGAGTGTCACAGCTAAATACAGGGCTGGCTTTAGGCCGATTCCCCCGATTCCCTGGAATTGGGCCCCGCACCTTAGGCGTCTTTTTAATTTTTTTTACTCACCCGGCGGCGGGGAGGTCCTTGGGCGGCAGGGAGGTCCTTCAGTACCACGGAAGACCTGGAGCGAGTGAAGGACCCCCTGCCGCCAAAGTGCCGCTGAAGACCCGGACTGCCGCCGGGTATTCGAATCGGGCCCCGCAGTTCCTAAAGCTGGCCCTGGCTAAATACATAAGTAATTAACCATATTTCAAGGGATCATTCAAGGTGAAGTCATCAACAGTGATGGATTGGAACTCACAGAAATGCTGAGTGACAGGGTGGAAAAGGGGCTGATGGGCAATGCTGAAATGATCTGTTGTATTTATTTAGCTGGAATAAAGAGGCTCAAAGAGTGAAAGGTGTCAACAGACCTTGTCACTGTCCAAAACTAAGCAGTGTTAAATAACTTTCACGGTTTGATATATAGAGACCTGGGTTTGTTAATTTTATGGCAAACACACTCAGATGCTTATGCCAAGCTTAAAAAATTATTAACTAAAATACTAGGGGGGGATTTAAAACCAGTTACAATGCAGTTTAAAATTAAAATCTAATGATTACGCAAAACAAACAAACAAAATTGATCAAAGCCCCTTTATTGGAGTCTATCAGTTAGAGTTCCTTATTTAGTTGGATAGTCCAAATGTTACACATTTTAGCCTTGGCACTCTGTTATTCAGTGGTAGAGTACTGTGCTCCAGTATGGGCTCGCTCATCTCACACAAAGATGATCGACGTACAACTTAATTCCACCATGCGCATTTTTTCAAGCACACTTAAATCTACTCCTCTACCATGGTTACCATTTCTTTGCAATATTGCTCTGCCCAGTGTTCACAGAGAGGAAAGCGAAGCAAAACTTGTGACAAAATTGCTTGTTATGCCACATCTACCATTAATTAAAGACTTATTTAATCCACCACATGGTCATCTGCCCTCACAACGCCCATTGTGGATAAATTTACAGGGTGGAGATTTACGTTAGGGGACGCATGGCAAGCTTCATGGTCTGCAGAGAAAGTGACAGACAATTATCTTGTCTCGGACCTTGCTGAACATTAACTGGGTTTGATTTACTGCAAAGGCAATGGAGCCTTCTGAACTGGTTTTATACCGGACATGGAGTTTGTTCTGCAGTGGAATCTCGGTGTAGTTTTAGAGACAGTCCACTATGTCAATCTGGGCAGCCACAAACCATGACACACATTGTGGAGAACTGCAACATGACTCAACTTCCTGGAGATCTTCATGCCTTGAACATTGGTGATAAGAGTGATGTGGCTTGGCTTGACCAGATTGCATACAACAAATAAGTAAATATAGGACAGTCCTCCGTGACGAGGAGGAAAGGGTTAGTTTTGTTGCTGAGTTCTGAGATGGTCATTTCCCCTGCTTTTAACAGACAGACAAACAAGGGGGAAAAGAGACAGGACACTAAAGATGGAGGATCAGGTCGGTCACAGATGAATGCTTTGGGTCAGCAGCTCAGCTATGATAGCAGTGCTAGAGGCTATGACTCATCACCTGGTCTGTGTGCTGGGACGTCATCTGTTTGGTCTGGTTACATTCCTTTACCGGTTTCTCTCGGACTGGGCAGAGCTGGATGGGCTACCTTATCTCATTGAGCCATGTGATACAGTTGTCCTCAGGATCAGATCAGAGAAAGAGAGAGGAAATAGGAGACAAAATAGGGAGGCAGAAAGGAACACACAAGGTAATGGGGGACAAGCAGGACCTCACATGTCCCCAGCTGGTCTGGTAGTGATGACCAGGTCTCCCTGCTGGTTTGCTGAGGTGCAGACCTCACGATGATGCGGTAACCTTTGGGATCCCCGGATGAAGGTTGAAGTCCTAGTAGTGGAATGGGACAGAAGCCTAATGGTCTTCCCCCTCCTCCAGGAATTCCCCAGTTGGTTTGCCCATCCTGCTCCCAACATTCGCTTTTTAAAGACCCCAAAAAAGGGGTAATGTGTAGAATAGGTTATGCTTTGTTAACCAATCAGGGATACTTTTTGACATAACAAGTTCAGTCCAATAAGTTCCAGTCCCACACTTTCCTTCACACAGGTATGGTCTTAACACAGTCCTTGGACAATATCAGTAAACCCTTTGTTTAGAATAACTTAATCTTTCTTTTGTTGATTTTTTACTATTTGTTATAAACAATCGGATGTGAGTCTTCTGTTATCTTTTCTTATCACCATTCATTACTACAGGTGATTAAACAATCTTATAAATGTCTATCCCCTTCCCCACAGTTAGGCTCACAACTGGAGTAGGCCTGCTAGGCCCCATTTATTACAACAAATCCCCATCTAGAAACAGGATACATTCTTTAACGTTTGTGAGTGATGTGGGCTACAGATATCATATTGTTAAAATTAAAATGAGTAGAATAACGTTTAATTACAGATGTCACATTATTTTAGTTGTTTACACTAGATTAAAAGACATTTAAACATACCAAATAGATATTAACATTATATATTTTTATTCCAAAACCATTTGCATCTTGGTACAGCAGTGAGCAGTGCTGTGTCCACTGCCACCTGCTAAACTGTCCCCTTTGGAGGATCTCAAAAGGAAGATCTGAATGACTCCACTAACAGCTGTGGCTCTACTCTCCTGGTGATCTCCCAGAAGAGCTGCTGTCACAAATTTCCTAAGTATTTATCTCCTTTGTCTTTTGCTGTAAAACAAACACAAAACCAAAAGTATTATACTTACTTATGCACACAGAATACAGTCTTTCTTTCTTTCTTTCTTTCTTTCTTTCTTTCTCTACTCGCCCCAAAAAGAGGCATGTAACTTAAGTGTGGGTGCATGAATTTAATGTCATACCACAAACTAACCAAGTGTCTGGGTAGTAATGGAGAAACCTCAACATGTTTGGAGATCCAGTTCATTTTGGATAGTCATCCATACGTTTCACTTTTTGCAAGATTTCTTATACTTTCCCTTTCTGGCTGGGTCAAAAAATCTCTTACCACCAAAGTATGTTAGAATATCTCAAGATGTTGAGGGACATTGTGACAGATCAGCTGATCTGTAAGCAGTTGAGTGACTAACAACCCAAAGACTGGAGTTCAAATGAAGATTTACAGCTTCATAAGAATTGCCATACTAGATCAGACCCAAGATCCATCTAGTGCAGTATGCTTTCTCTGGCAGTGGTCAGTACAGATGCTTCAGAGGATAATATAAGAACCACAAAGTGAGTAGATGTGGGATAATCTGCCCCCACACAGAGCTCATCCAGATCTTGAGGTTTAAATGCTTCCTGTATTCAGGATTATTTAATATGATCTAAAGGATTTTGCACAACCCCATAATTATACAAAAGTGCAGAAGATCTTCCCACAGTCCAGGTTCCCTCTTGGAATGCCAAGGGATTATTTCTACTAGGTAGGATAAGGCCCTTAGGACAATCCAGGTCAGAATGAAGTACTTCTAAAGCTTCAGTTCTATAGTCCTCATTTAATGCACAATGCAGTCAATGAAAAGACTCGTATAAAGTATAATGGTTTCAGATTGGCCCATAACCCCTTTGGATTTAGTAAATCACTTTAGTTGACATCAGACACACTTCCTTTGGTTGGCCACCTGGACAGTTCCTGTTCTAAGACTCCAATGACAAAGTGCTTCAACTCGTGAGTAATCTGTCTCTATTTAGGAGTACACTTAATCATGTTCTTAAGTCCCATTGACTTAATAACGTGCTACTTATCGAGATCTAATGAGTAGAGTCTAAAGTCTAGAGCTGAAGAAAAGATGACGAGGAATTTTAACAAAAAATGCAAGTTCTCCTAAAGAATGTGCAACTTTTAAACACCCACATTCAGTTACAAGTGTTGTTAGCCAATTAATGCATTCAGTGCAAATGTGAAACAAGATAATAATTCAGTATAGGCACAAAGTCTGGGCCAGACCCTTAGCTGACATAAAATAGCATAGCTCATTTGAAGACAGTGAGACTGCATCCATTTACAGCAACTGAGAATCTGTCCCAGAGGAATGGTAAAACTGTTGGAAGCTGGCTGATATTCTGCCTAGCATTAAGCTAAATATAAAATATTGTCTGGTTGCTTTTGGTAACTTTTTAAAAATTTAACATCAATGACAAATAGATCTGAGGAACTACATGTCTGAAGACCTTCACATGAACTTCAAGTCACTTTGTCACCCAGTAGCGTGGTGCTCATGAATAAAGCAAGGTGATAAATTTAGAGATTGGAAGGCTTGAAAATGAACTTTAAAGACAAGATTACCATGTAGTGCAAAGTGACTTTCCCCCATGATGACACAGATATGCATTGAACTAGAACACAGTAATAGTTTTTATTGAATGTGAAAAGCAAGTAACATTTAGCTTCCTTATAGAAGGCATAAAAAGGTCAGCTGGAAGCTGTATTGATGGTACTTAAAAGAGAAGTAGGCTTCCTGTGATGCCAAATTGGAGTTTATTTGACCAAAGGAAAATACATTACAAAAAATCAAGTCCTTTTCAGTAGGACAATTGCAGTCTGGCCCATCTGTGTGTTTGTCCAACTGTTTAGTGCTCTGGGCCTGTCTCTAAATCTGCAAGAAAGAAGTCTTTTATAATATTTATACTAATTTATCTACCCTATTTCCTAAATTTCAGTGCTTACGTTTTCCTGATCCGATTTTAATGTGAGCTACCTCTCCATAGATTTGCATAAAGTAAGAAACATATTTATTTGCATATTTATCAAGTACTTATTTTTATTAGATTAAAATTGGCTTGGACATCAAAAGCAATCTTAAGTGCAACATTTTTGACAAAGGGATTGGCTTCCTTGGGAACTTCAGTTCTTCTTTGAGTGCTGGTCCCTATGTGTATTACACTGAGGGTACGCATGCGCTCCAAGCACCAGGAGTCGGAGAATTCTTCAAAGTAGTGTCTGTTGGTCCATGCATGTGCCCTCACTCTCCTGGTGCTTCCAGGTGAGGACATAAAGGATGGCGCAAACTAAATAGCTCTCCAGTTCCTTCTTACCACCGAATGGCCTGGGTTGGAACCTCCAGTCTCTGGAGCTTCATCTTCTTTCCTTTATTCTTCAATCTGTAAATACATGTGTATATATTTTGTAAATAGTTTTAGAATTTTATCCAATAGTTTTTAGTTGAAAGGGTGTCATCTCTAAAACTTTCATGCTCTGAAGCCATGCAAAGCATGCTTACTAATAGTAGAAAATCTTCCACTAGAAATGCTACATAGCCAAGTGGAAGCGTTTCTCTATAAGGGTGTAACAAAAACTTATATCCCCAGAAACTGTGGGTATTCCACTTATTCTGGACTATCTTCTTTCCCTCAAAACAGCAGGTCTTTCCATCAACTCTCGATGGGTCCATCTGGCAGAAATCATTGCGTACTACCTAGCTTCACATGGTTACTCAATTTTTGCTTACCCACTGACTACCAGTTTCTGGAGGTGTCTAATCAGAACCTTTCCACTGGCAAGGAAACCTACTCCTCAGTGGGACATAAACCTTGTTTTTTTTCGGTGCTCACTAAGCCTTCCTTCAAACCACGAGCTACATGTTCCATGACTTTCCTATCATGAAGGTTGCATTCCTGGTAGCCATCACCTCAGCCCAGAGGATGGGTGAGCTCGAAGCACTGATGGCTGATCCTCCTTACACCATATTCCATAGAGAAAAGATTTCATTGTGCTTACATCCTAAGTTCACCCCCCAAGTAGTTTCAGAGTTTCGCCTGAACTTGTCATTGCCTGTTGTTTTTTTCCTGAAACCACATGCATCTGAAAAAGAGAGGAGACTTCATTCCGATGATGTGCGATGAGCCGTAGATGTTTGCCTGAAAAGGACAAAGCCAATCAGAAAATCTCCCAGTCTGTTATATCTCCCAGACTGCTATATCCCCTCAGAGGATCTCTAAATGGATCTCAGTCTGTATCTTACTCTGCTATCAGCTGTCTAATCTTCCCCCCCTCAGGGGGTGAGGGATCATTCTACAAGAGCACAGTGACAACAATGGCATTGCTTCAAGAAGTACCTCTGCTTGACATTTGCAAAGCAGCTATGTGGCGTTCCATCCACACATTTGTAATACATTATGTTTTAGTACAGGACTCCTCCACTGACACATCCTTTGGGACAGCAGTCCTTCAGACAGCTTGGCCACCTGCATCCCTGCATCCCCCCTCCTACTTGAGTACTGCTTGTCAGTCACTCACAGTGGAGTACACATAGGGACCAGCACTTGAAGAAGAAGAGAGAGAGCGAGAGCTATTTACCGTATAGAAACTGGAGGTTTTTCAAGATGTTTAGTCCCTATCTGTGCTCCACTACACACCCTCCTTCCCCTGTACTTGGGATCATTCTTGGATTTGCAGTAGAGAACTGGAGTGATGGTTGGTCCGTTCCACCCTTTATCTCCTCACTGGAAGCATGCGGAGAGCAAGGGCACGTGCACAGAGCAATGGACACCGCTTTCAAGAATTCTCTGGGTGAGTGGAGCACATGTGTACCCACAGTGGAATACAGATAGGAACCACATATCTTGAAGAACCTGTAATTAGTATAAGATAAGTAACATTCTCTTTTTTAAAATCTGTTGTAACCTTCATATGAATTTCTGTCATTGAGACTACTTGACATTTATATTAACTTTTAACAGCTATCCTTTAAAAAGCAGTCTTTCTTTCGTGAAGTGGAAAGAACAAGAGCACAGCAAATAGATCAGACTTGGAAAAGGGGCCACCATTAATTAATAATCATTTTCATGTATGAAGTGGTTTTCAACCAAGGAACCTAGTGATTCATGGACCTTTGTCTGACAAAGCCCTTGTGAAGTAGGTAAGTATTGTTATGCCCAGTTGGTAGATGGATAAACTAAGATATGCAGAAGTTAAAAGACTTGCTTAAGGTCATACAGTGCAGCAGATGGAGTAATGGAACTGAGGGGGGAAGAGTATTTTTGATTAAAGCACTGGACTGGGACTCAAGATCTGCATTCATTTCTTGGCTTCTTATGTGACTTTGGGCAAGTCCCTTAACATCTCTATGCCTCACTTACCTGTCTGTAGATTTGGAATGATAATTCTCTGTATTATTAATGCATTATGTAACACAGGATAGTAATTACATTTGCAAACAAGAACCTTCATGTTTTCGCCCATGCTGCCCCACATACTTGGAAAGTGCTTCCTGTAAACATCTGCAAAGCCACCTCATTGTCCATGTTCAGATCCCGCCTCAAAACTCTCAGTTGCCAGGATGTCTACAAAAACTTGACAACAGTTAGGCTGCTGGTGTGCAGAGACCACTGCCTGTCATGCTGAACAATACTGGCTCATAGTTTACTTGTACTCTCTTGTCCATCTGTCCATATCCATCTGTTGTCTCATCTTAGATTGTAAAATCTTTATGGAAAGGACCACCTTTTTGTTCTGTGTTTGTACAGCCCCTAGCACAACAGGGTCCTGGTCTATGTCTGGGGCTCCAGGCTCCACGGTAATGCAAATAATTAAACAAATGTGTGAGGATAACGCCATTATGTTTTTGAGGCAATCCAATACCATAGTCCTTAGTTTCCTGAAGCTCCATCTCCTGCTCTAAACACCAGACTATACTCCCTCCTCATAGTGATAATTTGTTTCAGGACCTAAACCACAAACAAACAAAGCCCTTAAGCATGTGTAATCTTAAAGCCATGAGTCATCCTACTGTTGTCAGAGGGACTATTCATGTGCTTAAAGTTATGTACATGATTAAATGCCTTGATGGATTGGGGCCCCAGTTCAGTAAAAAATACCTTTTCCGATGGATCAGATATGTCTAGCAAATTAAGAAAACAGGAAAAATCTCTGGCAAATCCAAACAATCATATTTGAGATTTTTTCCAGCATGGAATATTGTAAACAATTGGGTACTGTGCAATAAACAAAATGGTGGAAATAAAGAAGAGAGCGCACTAAGGGTATTGTACTTCGAAGAAAGTTAAGTCAGGGAAACAAAAATTAATTATTTCCAGTTTAAAGTATGTTCATTCTTATTAGCTTTTTATGAACTATGTCTATTTGTGATATCAGATGGGTCTTTGATTTCTCAGATTTTCATTTGAGATTGCAGGGATGGGCTTTCGGATTGCTGGTACATGCCATGTCAGGTATTAGCAGTCTACGGCTAGATTAGAATATTTCTTGACCAAGGTTATACTATGTAAAAATATTCATGTGGGCTGAAACGACCTCACTGTTTTTAATTTTCTTATCTGCATACCTGTCTCGTTTTTATAAGTTATCTATTAGAAAGCTGAAAAAGACAGAAATCTTCCTAGAATTTTGAACATGCAGTGAATGAATGATCTGATATAATCTAGGCACTGGACCCAGTCTATGTCTCTATACTTTAAGCAACCTTGATCTTCTCTCTGGTCCCAATGTAGAATTTGGAAGTGATTATACTTTTTGGGATACTGGACCTAATGTTCAATAACAATATTATTGAGAACCATTTAAGGTCCAAACATAAGTGGGTATATTTTTATCTTTAGAAGCTAGCGATTCCAAAAGATACATCTGTCAAGGTTTTAATGCTAGAATAGGCGAGTTGCATATAAGAACAAGTTAGACATGTGTAATAAAGGGATGGCACTGTACCCATATAACTTGGAGATGCCTAGTACAGGTACTGACCTCAAGGTTGTTCCTGCATTCCTGTGGACTCACATTTCCTATAGCCCAGGATAAAATGCATTTTCTTGATATTTTTTTCTGGAATCTGTTAGGCTGAATTGTGAGTGGTCCTGGCAAAGAGGTGCGCAAGATTCACCCTCCCCAACGTGCATGGTTGCAGAAGGACGTCCCACCATAGCAATCCCTGTGTTCTGGCTAAGGCACAAATTATTTGTTCGTTCTCACTCCCCCGCCACTTGGGGAACAGATTTGAGATTGAAAGACTGGGATTGTTTACCTTAGAAAGGAAGTGAATAAGAGGGCAAATGATAAATGTATGTCAACTAATGAACAGTCTATAGCAGGTGGATTGGGAGCTTGTGTTCTCCCTGTCTCATGACAAAAAAGTGAGGGGTTGTTGTAGCTGTGTTGGTGCCAGGATAGTAGAGAGACAAGATGGATGAGGTAATATTGTTTATTTGACCAACTTCTGTTGATGAGAAAGAAAAGCTTTCTAAGACACGCAGATCTTCAGTCTGGGAAACTAACTCAGGCTTGGTCTACACTACATACTTACTTTGGTATAACTATGTCACTTGGGTGTGAAAAATCCACCCTCCTGAGAAATGTAGTTATACTGACCATACCCCCCCATGTAGACAACACTGTTGGCGGGAGAGCTTCTCTGCCCAACATAGCTACCACTTCTTGTGGAGGTGGAGGTAATAAACCAACAAGAGAGCTCTGTCCCATCAGTTTAGAGCAGTGGTCCCCAACCTTTTTCGTCTGGCGGGCGCAAGACAACGAGCCACGGAGGACCGTGGCGGCGGACGAGCATCCCCCGAAATATGTCAATAGGCGTCGCTGCTGAAATGCCGACAAGCAGCGTCATCCAGAGGCATCGCCGCTGAAATGCCGCCGAAAATCGGCAGCATTTCGGCAGCGGCGCCTCTGGATGACGCTGCTTCTTGGCGGCATTTCGGCGGATGCTCGTCCGCCGGCCAGTACGCGGGCGCACTTCGACGCCCCAGCGGGCGCCATGGCGCCCGCGGGCACCGCGTTGGGGACCTCTGGTTTAGAGCATCTTCATTAGATGCACTACAGCTGCACTGCTGTAAATATGCAGTGTAGGCCTGCCCTCAGAGTGTCACTGCTAGAATAATACAAGCTGGAATAGATTGGTTAGCATAAGTAGTTAGCACATTCCAAGGGACCATTCAAGGTGAAGTGGCCTGTTAACACCCCTCCAGTCATAGGGAGGAGAAGGAGGGAGGTGGGAAAGTACTTGCAGGGAGGG
>QXTE01000012.1:17241215-17266164 GCA_003942145.1 Platysternon megacephalum
GGGGGGGGGGGGGAGAATGTAAAAGGCAGAGATACAGCTGTAAAAGGGAAAAACAAAACAAAATAAATGATGATTCATTTCCAGATGGAAACCTCAATTTCACAGTAATGGCCAGCTGTCATTCAACAAATAGCATCCAAATGCTTTGCAAGGATTTTAGACTGTGATAGTTTTAAAGATATACCTCATTAATTACAAGAAATCAACATGGTAAAGTAATGCTCAAATATTGATACACTATAAACAATCGGCGAAATTCTGGCCCAATTGAAGCCAAAGGGAGTTTTGCCATTTACTTCAGTGGGTTCAGGATTTCACCCAATATCTTGTTTAACCTGCCTGAAATGCTAGGTAGTCTTTTGCTGGGGTTATTTTTGCTATGCAGGAATCAAATTTTGCAAGCAATTTGCAATGATCGACGTTGTAATGGCTTTTTCTATGCAACTAATTATTAGTTTGAGTAATGTTCTAATATGAACATGAGACCTTCAACATGAATCAGGGCCCACATGTTGTCTATATTAATCTGTTGCTTTGTAGAGGCAAAAAAGGCACCCCCGCACACACACACTTACACTTCTACCCCATACAGTTTACAAGCTCAAACAACTGAGGTGGGGGAAAAGAGATGCAGAATGAACTGTGTGTAGCTGCAAGTTGGGCAAACTTGTGTTTGTGAAATCAGCTGGGTCAGAGAACTCTGGTTCCTAGGACCCTCCATTGAGAGCCCCCAATCAATTAAAATAAGGGGCTGTTAACTTGGGCATCCCAGCTGACTTCAGTTGCTGTGGTGAATATATGGAACATCTTGTGGTTAAGGCACTTTATCTAGGACCAAGAGATGATCTGGATTCCTTTCCTGGCTCTGCCATAGACTTCCCAAGTCACCTTGGACAAGTCATTTAATCTCTCTGTGCCTCAGTTCCCGATCTACAAACTAGAGATAACAAATTGTTCTTTCTCCCATCCATTGTCTGTCTTGCGTACTTGAATTGTAAGTTTTAGGGTCTGGCTCTTACTATGTGTTGGTACTGTGGCTAGGAAAATGGGGCCCTGATCTTGGCTGGGGTCTCTGTGTGCTACCAGAATACAAATAATAATAACAAAGGTTCCACAAAACCCTTGTCCCATGTCTGTTTAGCCATTGCCACAATACTGCAGCAAATATGGGTAGCCAGATAGTTTTCATGTTACTGTACACATTGTGGGTGTACTGTAAGAGCTTGTGTTAAAACACTGCTTTGCAATCCATCTGACCACCCACATGCAAAGTGTGAATTGCTGACAGTGGCGGTAATGTCACCTACTATTGTAGAGCCCATCTGATGAAGAGCATAGAGTGAAGTGATGACTTTTTTTTCCTATTGGTTGTTACTGTATATGGTATGTGATTTTTCTGGGTTTTTTTTTCTTTTGGCATGTAATATTGTACAGAACCTGCAAAAAGTGGAGAACAAGTTTCGGTGGCAAAAAATATTTTAACAGGCACCTGGAAACAGAGAAGCAGAAAATAGCCTGGGAAAATATATGCTGTGAAGGCAGAGAGAACTGAAGAAGAACTGTGGCTTATTTGAAAGTTTTCCAAGAACGAGAGGAATTAAAGGGGGCTATAAGTGGAAGAGCTGTGCTGATGTTAAGAAAGGGAAAAAAATAAGCTGTTGTGATGGAGTGGCTGCCCCTCACTGGTATGTAAGGGGCTAAAGCATCCCTGGGGAGGCAGCCAATAAGGAAAAGGCTTTTAGTGCCAGCCAATTAGGAGAAGGTTTATTGGAGGAACCAATCAGGGCCAGGCTGGCCCATATAAAAGGGGGCTGCTGAGCAGAGCAGAGGGCAGGTACTCCTTGGAGTTTGAGGGAGGAGGACTGGCTGCTTAGAGGGCTGTAGCCCCACGGACAGAGCCGTGCTGGGCAGGCTCAGCAGAGTATGAGGAAGCTCCAGGCTGACGGCTGCCAGACTGAGGCCCTGATACAAGGGCAGAGCAGAGGTGAGACGGCAGAGTTGGAGGAGGGGCAGCACGTGGCTGCCAGCTATAGGATCCCTGGGTCGGGACCCGGAGTAGTGGGTGGGCCCGGGTCCCCCACCACCTTTTCCCTCACTTGCCACTGTGGGGAGTGGTCAGTGTATGGTCTGCAGTTTGCCACTGAGACGAGCGGCTAGAACCTGGACTGCAGTTTGCCACTGAGGCAAGTGATTAGACTGAGGACTCTCGGTCCCCTGGAAGGGGGGAAAGAACCGAGTGGGGCACAGCCGGAAGGCTGTGTCCAGAAGAGGACGACACAGTCCTGGGAGTGACGTGCGTCCTGGAGGAGGAGACAGAAGTGACGATGGGCGAGACACCACCTGAGGAGTGTGCACCGGCAAACCTGAGCTCATTCCCAGGATGGCCAGCAGGCGGCACCGTGGTGGTGAGTTGAATGGCCCGTTACAGCTGAATAACAGGACAAATGTCCTAACAATGAAAACCGTTTGAATCATTAGGCTTCATGCTGGTTTTACACCAATATAACTTAACAGGCTTAAGTGGAGTCCCTCCTGCTGCATGGATATAACTGCGATCAGGATAAGGACCATAAAATCCAGAGATGAAAAATCCTAGCCTAAATTATCTAGGTCGGCTCTCTGCCAGTGCATACTGTAAACCTTTTCTGCTTACAGTTATTTGGGACACCATGTCTCTAGATCTACCCATTCAGAAGACATGCTGACAGGGAAACAGATCCCAGGCTGAGGCTGAATGGATACTCTAGTTCTGAATGATCATCAGATGAGATCATTCATTTTAGCATCTTCAGCAGCACCGAGTGCCTTATCAGCCTGGATGAGTAAAGACTACTAAAATCATTGAACTTTGTCTCTCATGAACTTGATAAGGATGTTGGTTAAAAGACATGTGAGTTTCCCTTCCCTCTGAATGGAGGAAGCATGATCTATTCTTGGTGGTAGGAGCAAGAGACTATTCATGTGAGTAGCAAAGAGAGCTCTACCTCCTGTGACGCTCCCGAAAGGTAGGTCTGGCACACAAGTCCCTGAACAGGCATCATCCATACAAATCTATGTCATCATCTTATCCTATAGCAGTGATCATAATCATATTCTCTTTTCCTGCAAGGTAAGTGACAGCCAGGATTATCTTGTGGGATTTTGCCCACACCCATCCATGCAGGTCTTCCCCAGATAGGAGGAATGATCCTGTACTTTTCTGTTGGTTTATATGGAACATTGTGGCCTGATTGGCTGTTTGAATCAGTACCACCTTTTGGGATACCATATCTCTGAAGGTCCCTAGTATAGTCAGGGCCACAAAAAACATTTATTTGAACTTGCTGCTCCTGAAAAGGCTAAACATTTGGGGTTATAAATCTCACTCCAGGAGTTTCTTGATTCATTTGTATGCCTCCCATAGTTCACCCATAACTGTGGGTGAAAAACTGTGTCTGTGGTCATTTGCACCCGCAAAAAACTGGTTAAGGATGGGCTGAATATCTGGCCTCTGATATCAAATTTAACATCAGCAATGCACCAAATTACAAAGCATTTCTCCCAGTCTTTATTCATAGATTCATAGATTCTAAGGACAGAAGGGCAATTGTGATCATCTTGTCTGACCTCCTACATAGCCACAGAACTTCCCCAAAATAACCCCTACAGCAGATCTTTTAGAAAAAATCCAATCTTGATTTTAAAATGGTCAGTGATGGTGAATCCACCACGACCCTTTGTAAATTGTTCCAATGGTTAACTATTCTCTGACGTAAAAATGTACGGCTTATTTCCAATCTGAATTTGTCTAGCTTCAACTTCCAGCCATTGGATCGTGTTATACCTATCTCTGCTACACTGAAGAGCCCATTATTAAATATTTATCCCCCAATTCCCCCAAGAAGGTACTTATAGACTGTAATCAACCTTCTTTTTGTTAAGCTAAATAGACTGAGCTCCTGGAGTCTATCAATATAAAGCATTTTTTCTAATAATTTAATCATTCTCACAGCTCTTCTCTGAAGCTTGTCCAATTTGTCAACCTCCTTCTTCAATTGTGGGCACTGTATTGCAGTAGGGGTCACACTAGTGTCAAATACAGAGGTGAAATAACCTCTTTACTTCAGCTCAAGATTTATGCATCCAAGGATCGCATTAGCTCTTTTTGCCACAGTGTCACATTGGGAGCTCATGTTCAGCTGATTATCCACCATGACCCCCAAATCTTTTTCAGAGTCACTGCTTCCCAGAATAGAGTCCACCATCCTGTAGGTATAGCCTACATTCTTTGTTCCCAGATGTATACATCTACATAGAGCCATTTTAGAATGCACACTGTTTGCTTACGCCCAGTATACCAAGTGATCCAGATTGCTCTGTATCAGTGACCTGTCCTCTTTGTTATTTACCACTTCCCCAATTTTTGTGTCAAAATATCTAACTTCAGTTGTTTCAGTTTAACATCCTCCAGAGATATTAGTGGAATGGAAAGAGTATTATCACTTTATTGTGAGACTGCATCATCTGTTTTTTCCCCCAAATACAGAAGAGAAATATTTATTTAACATTTCTGCCTTTTCTGTATTATAGATAATTTTACCATTTCCATCTAGTATTCGACCAATACCATTGTCAGGGTTCTTTGTATTCCTAATATATTTTAAAAACTCCTTTTTATTGTCCTTAACTCTGCTGGCCATGGATTTCTCCCTGTGTTCCTTGGCTTCCCTTATAAATTATCTACAATTCCTAAGTGCTGATTCATATTCATTTCAGTTTTTTTTACAGCTGCCATCACTTCCTGTCTAAATCAGGTTGTTTTTTTAACCAGTACGTCCTTCCTCAATTGTGGGATTGTGGCTTCTTGGGCATTTAGTAAAGGTGTTCTTAAATTATTCTCAATTATCATTCGCATTTTTCTGATTACATGTTTCCTCCCAGTTGATTTGGCTCATACCTGTTTTCAGCTTTTTGAAATTGGCCCTCTTAAAGCACCAAGTGTTTATATTGGTGTTCTGAACTTTATTCTGCTTCCACATTATAAATGTGATCAAGTCATGATCACTTGTACCTAAGCTATCATTAACTTTTACTTCTGTGATCAGTTCTTCTTTGTGTTAGGATGAGGTCTAATGTTGAATGCCACCATGCTTGCTGCAACACTTTTTGAGTTAGGATATTGTCATCTATAATTACTCCTGGGGGAATAATGCATCAAAAAAATGAAAGCGCTGTACAATATTTTAAAATTCTGCTAAATTCTGCATATTTTGTCAAAATAACACAATATAATCACACCAGTTTCAATTATTTTTGGTCGTTTATTTCAAAATACCTGTCAGCAAGTATGTCTGTAACAATACAGACTACAGAAAAGATTCAGGAAATGTTTTTTGAAAAATAGATTCCTTACTAGGCATATTAATAGAGAACTCTAAGTAATAATTCATTTAAACTACAATACAGAACCGTATTTCCCACACCCTTCTGAAGCTGTGCAAAATCTTGGGGGAGTCAGAGGTAATGGAGGAGCTGAGGTAGAGGGAAGTAAATTGCTGGGAAGGAGCCTGGGTGTGAACTTGGAGGGTTGTTGGGTATGGGTGGGAAAAGTATGGAACAGGGGTTTTTTTTGGGGGGGGGGGAGGAGACAGGGAGGGATTGTTAGGGAGCTTCCCCTATGCAGATGCTGGCTGACCCTTAGCCTCTCTCATTCAGTCAGGCACATCTGCCCGCATCCCCATGTGTCCATGCACCCCCCGTCCACGTGTCCCTCCACCCCCACTCAGACACCCACTCCCCACATCCCTATGTGGCTCTGTACACCCTTCCCCATGTGTCTCTGTGCCCCCACCTAGTCACTGCCCTGTCCCTATGTAGCTCTGTCCCTCCTCCCCCTGTCCTCCTGTGTCTCTGTGCTCCCACCCAGCCACCCCGTCCCTTTGTGTCTCTGCACCTCCCTCCCCCCTGTGGCCCTGTGCCTCCACTCCCATTCAGTCCCTGCCCCAGTCTGTCCCCCCTCACAAGCCCTTATAAGACCCTGTCTTACCCCCCGAGCACCCCACGCTGTCTGTCTAAGGGTGACCAGACAGCAAATGTGAAAAATCGGGACAGTGGGTGGGGGGTAATAGGAGCCTATGTAAGAAAAAGACCCAAAAATCGGGACTGTCCTTATAAAATCGGGATATCTGGTCACCCTAGTCTGTCTCCCCCTATCTCCTGATCTGGCCTGCTGCGAAGAGGACACTGCAGGCTTTCACTCTCTCTCTCTTCCGGCTCTGGCGGGGCGCTGCTGCTTTGTTCTATTGCTACAGTGCCCTCTGCTGGGCAAAAGGTGTAACTGCAGCAACATTTCAGCAGAAGCTTTTTTCTGAGCAATAAAATTAAAATATGCGGGGCTCGTTAATTCTGCACACATGCAGTAGCGCAGAATTCCCCCAGGAGTATATAATGCTTAGCAATTCCAAGGATGTTTTCTACTGGCAGCATGAGACCTCCAGCATATATCACTCAAATTGAAATCCCCCCATATCACTGTTTCCCTACACATTATATATAGAGGCATAAGGAGCCAGTCATCCTGTTCTCTAGTGTGATTTGATGGTCTGTAGTGATACCCACTAGTACCCCCATCCTGTGCTTTATCTATTAGGACATTGATCCCTAAGCATTCAAGATAATTTTCTTCCAAGTTATCAGTGACTTGGAAACAGGTACTACCATTTTTGAAGTAGAGTGGCACTTTCCCACCCCTTTTCCCACTACAACCTTCCTAAATAGATTATAATTATTGATTTTTAACATTCCAATCATCCCATCAGGTTACATTCCTTCACCTAATAAACGGTTCTCTCATTGTGGGTAGTTTCTCTTCTCCATCTCACCATGTACTTTTACAAGGTTCATTTTCTGTCATTTTTCAGTTCCATTTTTTGGCAATTGGGGGTTGATCATTTTGGATCATTTGGATCATGATTTCACTCACACTGGCTCAATTAGTGCTGTTAACCTAGTGTAAAAGAGATCAAAATACATTTCTTATAGTTGACTTATATGGAGCCATCTCTATCCTTAATGTACTATGACTAATTTATATTTTCTAGGGCATAAACGTTAATGTTTATTTTTAAGGGAGAGGAAGGACCTGGTGATTGTAGCAGTGACCTGACTCCTGGATTTCCTTGTTCTGCCACAGATTAGCTTTGTATTAGGCAAATCATACAGCATCTCTCTACCTTAGTTTACCCTTTTGTAAAATGGTTAGAATAATACTTACCTCACAGGTGTATAAGGCTTAATTATTGTGCATGAAGTGCTTTGAGATCCTTAGGTAGAAGGCTCTTCATAAGTTCAAAATACATTAATATTACTCTGTAGTCTTCAAATAAGTTTTCAGTGGTGTATAATAATATCATAATTATCTCTATGTATATATGCCTCTCGCTTTCTCATTGTGTTTTCTATATTTCTTGGAAAACACTGCATTCCACTATCAGAATAAAAGTCTCAGATCCCAGCAAAGATCAATTAAGATGTCAATTAATGAAGGGAGGCAAACAGGTAACTCAGTCATTGGGAGTTTTATAGCTGGTTAGTCGGATGAGGCACAGACCACTAAGTCATGGGATGACTGTCACAAGACGAAATCCCTGCAAATAAAGGACATGAGCAAAGGAGGAAGTCAGTTCTGCTAGCAGATTTATGGGTTGGCAAATTAAGTATAATTATACTCTTTAGGGTGAGCATCATGCCACTTGCTTCCCCCTCTTAATCACAATACTATATATTTTTTCTCATCTATGAATAATAAAAGAGATCCTCCTAGCACTTATCATTGTTAGAATGAATAAGATTTAAAGTCCACCCCTTCAGGTGTTGGATTGGTTGTAAAATGATCAAGAACTGTCATAAAAAAGCTCTCCAGCCCTACTGCTAAAGCAGTTCACATGGAGAATCTCTGAGGAAATGCAGAGATGAAAAATTTGAACTCAATGAAATATCTAGCTTGGTCCTACCTTCATTTGGGGATTATATATAGCCTTATATAATAAAATAAGTATCCTCTTAATTGTACCTAAGGAGCTATTCCTTTTTGATCCAAATTTATTTCTTCCATACATGGGATGTTTCCTTACCCTTTATTATTGTACATTAATCACACTATAAATGGTAGACCATGAAACTGAGGCTATAGAAAACATTGTACCTGCCAAAAGAATTACTCTCACATTGACCACAGCATCCTTCCCCTACTGTGTTTCACTGCCATTAACTTTGGATTTTTTATTCACATTCAGACCCTGGCAGACTGAGAGCTATGGCTCTTGACTTGTACGGTTAGAAGTGGCATAGAAGTTCTGGCCCATCCAAACCCATTTTTGGGGAGGAGACTCTAGACTTGTTCTGATTCTCTCATTACTCACCAGTCAAAGCTCTGAAAAAGGAAATATGTCCATTTTCTTCAGCTCAGCAACCTGGAACTTCCAAAAGTGACTCACTTCCCAGCATGAGTAAACCATGAACTTTATTTCCCATTTCTGAACCTCCTGATAGGAGCAGCCTTCTTACATGTAAAACTGCATCTCTTGTGTCTTCTCGTGGATTGGTAACTGGTTAAACGATAGGCAACAAAGGGTAGGAATAAATGGTCAGTTTACAGAATGGAGAGAGATAAATAGTGGTGTCCCCCAGTGCTCTATACTGGGCCCAGTCCTATTCAACATATTAATAAATGATCTGGAAAAAAGGGTAAACAGTGAGGTGGGAAAATTTGCAGATGATACAAAACTAGACTGCAAAGAGCTATAAAAAGATTGCTCAAAACTGGGTGACTAGGCAACAAAATGGCAGATGAAATTCAATGTTGATAAATGCAAAGTAATGCACATTGGAAAACATAATCCCAACTATACATATAAAATGATGGGATCTAAATTAGCTGTTACCACTCAAGAAAGAGATCTTGGAGTCATTATGGATAGTTCCCTGAAAACATCCACTCAATGTGCAGCAGCAGTCAAAAAAGCAAACAGAATGTTGGGAATCATTAGGAAAGGGATAGATAATAAGACAGAAAATATCATATTGCCTCTATATAAATCCATGGTATGCCCACATCTTGAATACTGCGTGCAGATGTGATCGTCCCATCTCAAAAAAGATATATTGGAATTGGAAAAGGTTCAGAAAAGGGCAACAAAAATGGTTAGGGATATGAAACGGCTGCCATATGAGGAGAGATTAATAAGACTGGGACTTTTCAGCTTGGAAAAGAGACGACTAAGAGGGGCTATGATAGAGGTCTATAAAGTCATGACTTGTGTGGAGAAAGCAAATAAGGAAGTGTTATTTACTCATTCTCATAACACTAGAACTAGGTGTCACCAAGTGAAATTAATAGGCAGCAGGTTTAAAATAAAAGGAAATATTTACTTACACAACGCACAGTCAACCTGTGGAACTCCTTGCCAGAGGATGTTATGAAGGCCAAGACTATAACAGGGTTCAAAAAGGAACTAGATAAATTCATGGGGGATAGGTCCATCAATGGCTATTAGCCAGGATGGACAGGGATGGTGTCCCTAGGCTCTGTTTGCCAGAAGCTGGGATTGGGTGACAGGGAATGGATCACTTGGTGATTAAACGTTCTGTTCTCTCCCTCTGGGGCACCTGGCATTGGCCACTGTCGGAAGTCAGAATACTGGGATAGAAGGACCTTTGGTCTGACCCAGTATGGCCATTCTTATGTTCTTATATGAAAAGTGGGAGTGTACTGTATTACATTTGGAAGGGGGGACTTCACTCCAGTTGTTTCACTACCCCTTTTATAGGAAGGATGGGAAGCAAAGTAAGTAGGCAGCAGGGACTCTGAGCAGAGAGACCTATATCCTATGAAAGCTTTCTAATTTTAATGTATTTATTGTATTGTGGTAGCACCTAGGAGGCTTAGTCATGGCCCAGGATCCCATTGTGCTAAGTGCTGTACAAACAGAGAACACAAAGATGGTTCCTGTCCAAAGGGACTTATCTAATTTGTTTTATTTAAAGGTGGAACCTGAACACAGTGAAGGCTGAGAGCTATTCAGTCTGCTCTAGTAGGTTGTTCTACACCCAAGAATCTTATCTTGAGCCCATCCAGGCACGGCCAAAGAGCCCAGATCCACAAAGGTATATCGGTGCCTAACCTCCACTGAAATTCAATGGAAGTTAGGCAACAAAATACCTTTGTGGATCTGGGCCTAGGTTCTTTATGTTGGACTCCTAAATCCATATTTTGGCATCTAAACAAGTGACCTGGATTAAAATCAACAACAAACCCTGAGTCTCTTCTAAAATCAGTGGGAGCTGCTGGGTGATCAGCAGTTTTGAAAATCAGACTACTTATTTAGGTGCCTAAATATGGACTGAACCAAATCTCCAGGAGTAATGGTCTCAAGTTGCAGTGGGGGAGGTTTAGGTTGGATATTAGGAAAAACTTTTTCACTAGGAGGGTGGTGAAGCACTTGAATGGGTTGCCTAGGGAGGTGGTGGAATCTCCTTCCTTGGAGGTTTTTAAGGTCAGGCTTGACAAAGCCCTGGCTGGGATGATTTAGTTGGGAATTGGTCCTGCTTTGAGCAGGGGGTTAGACTAGATGACCACCTGAGGTCCCTTCCAACCCTGATATTCTATGATTCTATTCCAAACTGTTTTCTTCAACTGAACAGTTCTCCTCAGCTGAACTCATCAAGACAATCAAATTAAATATAAATGGGGATAGACTACAAGACTTTTTCTTGAAAGCCTGAATTGCTAGCAGCTTAACAAACATAAAACTAGTGTTTAGCATTAGGAGCACACTTGTTATTTCCCCACCCAGTGAGCGTTGGATGTTAACTACTTCCCAGCAATGAAAAATATCACATGTATGTTAGGATCCAAAGTGCATGTTGTGCTTCTGAAATGAAAGCGTCTGCACCAAGGATTTATCTAACAACAAAGCTGATGCCTTAGGTTAGTATCACTGATTGACATAAAATTGTCTCCCTGCTCTCCGGTTCTGAACCGACAATGTCAGTTTCATTCTGAGGTGCATCAATGCCAGAGACAGAATGATGGGAGAGAACAGTGTATGGGAAGACCAAGCTTTTTTGACTACCTGCTCTGAGCAGTGTCGGAGAAAAACACAGTTCTCACTCTTTGGTTGGGTGCAGCAAAGTCAGATACTTTATTATCTCTAGCAATTGCGTGGAGGGAGAGAACTATACAGGTCTCTCTACAGGTAAACAATTACAGCAAGCATTTAAATCTTTTGCTACTTACAATAATAAGCAACAGCTGCATTTTGTTTATACATAGGTCATCCTGATATCTTATTTTTCTCACTTATTTAGACTCTAGTCTACATTCCATATTTATCTACACAAGGTCGCAACAACCTCTCACACAGTTCTTTCCCTCTCGCCTCACACAATCCTTGCTTCTACAAGTCTCGTGTTATTAGGGTTACAGTTCAGCCTGACTCTTGCTAACAGAGAGTGTTTGCAATGAAATCCCATTCAAATCCCTGTCAGTGCTTTCTCTACTTCCACACCTCCCTCCTTTTGTACTACTAGTACAACAAAATCCTTAAACCTCCATTTGCATTAAGCCTTGGATTTCAGATCCTACATTTAATGCTTCAACCTTAGGGAGGTTTGATTAAATGCAGTGACAATGCATGATTAGCATGGACATGAAAGGTATTACTATTATTACGTCCTTTACAACAATAACATAATCCTAAACTAAATAACAACAATACAAGCAGTAACATTCCCATGATAATAATATGATGGGTTTGTTGTACAGTTTTAGTCACAAAGCACAATACATCACACTTAGTACTTCCACAGCAGGCTTGAATAACATGATGGTTACAACTCCAGGAGCTGCCAAGGACTTGCCTATTCTATTTGTAGTGCTACCAATACTAGTATTTCAGTAGTATCTAGAGGACCCGAGCAAGATCAGGGCCCCTTTGTGCTAGGCACTGTACAAACACATAATAAGAGACAGACCCTGCCTCAAAAAGCTTATAATCTAGTGGGGACCACATCCTGGAAGAAATCTTTCCTGAACCCCCTCTTCTCACCAAGCTCATCAACAGAAGCAAGCTCCCCACAGACCAGCACACACCAACTCAAAGTGGCACTAGTCCCTGCCATAACAACAGATGCAAAATCTGCAGACATAACTCC
Source organism: Platysternon megacephalum (assembly GCA_003942145.1). NCBI lineage: Eukaryota > Metazoa > Chordata > Testudines > Platysternidae > Platysternon > Platysternon megacephalum. The sequence goes on from QXTE01000012.1 coordinate 17,253,408, forward strand.
ACTGCTCTGATGATCAGTACCTCTCACAGCACACCTTTCAAGATCCATGGATCTTACACATCTATCACAACATGGACATGTCATCCAGTGCATCAAATTCCCCAACAGCGGCTATATGGGTGAAACCAGACTCTTGAACGAACTCACGCAGAAAAATGATAAAAGACAAAAACACCCTATCACCTGTGGGCAAATGGTTTTCACAAAACAGTTATTCCATATCTGACCTCTCAGTCCCCATCCTCAAAGAAAACTTGCACAATATCTTCCAAAGAAGGGTCTAGGAACTTAAATTCATAGCTTTGCTAGACACTAAAAACCAGGGACTCAATAGAGGAACTCATTTTATGTCTCTTTACAAAAAATCTATAACCCACTAACCCTCCTTTGTCGTATGACTGGAGTTTGTTAGTGGCCAACTTCATTTTGAATGGTCCCTCACAACATGGGTTAGCTCCCATGCTTAGAGAGACAAGGTGGGTGAGGTAATCTATTTCATTGGACCAGCTTCTGTTGGTGAAAGAGACAAACTTTCAAGCTTACACAGAGCTCTTCTTCAGGTCCGGGAAATGTACTCAGCATGTGACAGCTAAATACAAGTTGAAACAGGTTGTTTAGCAGAAGTAAATGCATATTTTAAGGGACCATTCAAAGTGAAGTGACTCATTAACAGCTCTCCAGTCATGGGAGGAAAAAAACCTCCTTCGCATAACAATCTGTTCCACCTAGTATTTATCTGTGATGCTCTGATTACCTTTCCCAGGACCAAAGCAGAGTTCTGTGTAGCTCAAAAGCTTGTCTCTTCCACCAACAGTAAAAGATATTATCTCACCCACCTTGTCTCTTAACACAGAGAAAGGAAGTTTTATTATCCCAGTTTTTTAGATGAAGAACTGAGATATAGAGAGATTGTGACTTGCCCAAAGTCAAACAGAAAGTCAGTGGCAAAGCCAGGACCTCCTGATTTCCATGTGACTATCCCAACCTAGGGACCGACTGCATGGGTGCTCTGGGACTGGAGCACCCACAGGGAAAAATGAGTGGGTGCTCTGCACCCACCGGCAGCCAAGCTCCCCTCACCGCCCACCCCACCTCCTCCACCCTGTGTGCTCTGCATCCCTGCTCCTCTGCCTACCTCCCAGCGCTTCTCGCCCAGCCGCCACCAAGCAGCTGTTTGGCAGCGTTAGCATGCTCTGGGAGGGAGGGGAAGAAGCAGGAACATGACGCGCTCAGGGGAGGGGGCAGGGAGGGGGTGGAGTTGGGGCGGGGACTTTGGGGAAGGAGTTGGAATGGGGGCGGGGCAGGGGTGGGAAGTGGCGGGGCAGGAGCAGGGCCTCATGGAAGGGGTCAAGTGGGGCTGGGGCAGAGGGGGTTGAGCACCCCTGGGAAAGAGGGGAAGTCGGCACCTATGATCCCAAGACCATCGTTCTAGGACTTTCACAGTTGTTGCCACTGGTGGTAGCAAGGGTGGGACATTTTAGGGGAAAAGACCCATGTAGATACAACTACCTTTTCCTTATGGAAGGCTGCCACAGTTGGAATCTGCAGAGATGCTTGAGCTGGGAGGACCCAACTAGTATAAAACAAAGGGTGCTGCTGGTACATTTTGTTTGAGGATTCCCTTTGGAAATCACTCCCTGCCTCCTTGATCCTGCAGAACCTCAGTTTGTTAACCTTCTGGGATGCTGCAAAGAACACCCTTTTTTCCCACCTCAGGCATTCAGGGAGGGAGACTGGATAGAGGGTTAGCATTTGGGTAGTCTTATTTAATAGCAGAGAAATATTAGTATGATAGCAATGCATCATGCTCACATTGTCAATTTTATTTTGCAAAATTTAAACCTGATAAGTTGCGTAGTATCTGGGATCAGAGCTCTGCTAGAAATCTAAATAAATAATTAAATAATACTCTCCCAGAGTAAGAATTTGCAAGATTGGGTCTAAGGATAGAGATTTTTGGCCTCATCCAAAGCCCATTGAAGTCAAATGGGAAGGCTGCCGTTGACTTGAGTGGGTTTTGGATAGCAACCCTTGCCCTGCATGAGATGCTTACTGTAGGACATAAGTGAAGATTTTTGAGGATATGGGTGTAATGTTCCCTTCTCTGAGTATGGGTAAGGAAATGAACCATCAGCCTTTGGTCAAATTGAGGTTTGAAGAACTGGGATTTGGAATAACATTTTGGAAGATAAGGTATTTAAAAGCGAACCAAACAACAAGTCTAGTCATCCCCTGTAAAATCTGAATATAGTGAGACACAGCTCATGAATTAGTAGTTTGAACAAGAGAGAGACAAGGAGGGTGAGGTAATATCTTTTATAGGACCAACTTTTGTTGGTGGAGAGGACAAGCTTTTGAGCTTCACAGAGTTCTTCCTCGGGTTTAAATAAGACAGGTATGTATATCAATATTCTTTCCAGTGTTCAGATAAGGCAAACAAAACTAAATAATGCAGTGAACCCCTTTCAATGGCAACTGCAGCCTCATACAGATTGTTAGCTCAAAGGAAATGAAAAAGGCTGGTGGGAAAGAGAGGGGTGAAAAGTTAAATATATACTTTAAAATATTGATAGGGACGACAGAGATGTGACAAGGCTAGTAAGCAATGTCAGAATTCTAGCAATACTAAACAAACAAACAAATCTACAACTACTCATAGGGAATGCATTGAGTCTGATTCTGTCCTGATTCACCTGTTAAGAAATGCTGGGTTTTTTAAGTTGCCTAAGAGAATACAGAATCATGGCTTGAAGATGAATTCAGATGCACTGATATCTTGAACAAAGAGAACTGTCAAAGCCCCAAAGAATCAATGTATTTTTGATCAGACTAATGATAACTATGGAACAATGACAAAAAAATCAGGAATCTACCTGATAAAGGTTTTGTCTACTTCTGCTGCATGTTTAGTTCAGTGTTTTTGGCATATTGTTATTCTGACACTGCTGAGAAATTTACAGGATAAGCCAGAGAGAAGAACCATCTGCTGATTTTTATTGGAGGAGCATATGGTTAGCAAATTAAGATGTGGAACTGTGAAATAATAATAATATAAAAGCAAAAGGATTGGGGTGTTGGTCAAGATTGAAAAGGGTTCAGGGTTCTCTCTGCACAGGAAAAAAATGGTCAAGTTTTCTGAAAAGAATGCATCAGAAAGCAGAGAATCTCCACTAAAAATGCTTTATGAATGCAACAGTCTTAGAAACTTTTCCTCCCTCTTTCTTCTGTGTGTGGAACTTCCCTTTGTGTCAAAGGGTTAGTGAGAGACTTTCCCCATTAGTGGTACCACTGCAGCTTTCAAACAGACAGTGTTTTCAGATTGCTTTTCGCTGTCTCCTAATGGTTCCAAACAGGTGTAATTAGTTACTTAGGGCTACATTGTGATGTTTAACCAAGGCTCAATGCTGGGTGAAGAGCCACCTTTCACCCCAGCAGGACACATGGCTCAACCTACTCCTCCCAAGCCCTGACTGACTTCAGCTCAGTGATGCCTGAATTTACCGCAGTGTAAGGGAGAGGAGAATCATGCCAAATGCCTCTGACAGAAAAGTTCCTGAATCATAACTGCTCTTTGTTTGGCATTTGCTATCTTTAACTCCATAACAGAATGTTTGTATAATGACCACACCACACCTGAAGAGGGGGGAACGTTGTCCGGGTTTACTGAAGGAATGTAGCAGTGCTTTATGGCGGGTGGGGCGGGAGGTGGTCAGCTTTGCAGTGCTCACTCACCCTCAGGGAATGTAAGGCCGGAAGGCTTTAAAGGTGCAAGCCCTGGCCGTTGGAAGCCCTTTCTCCACACAATAGGCAAGGCAGCACCCACCCTCCCTCCCCTAGAGGTGTGAATATCAGGTTAGGTTAGGACCTGCTGTGGGTATTGCATTAGTCGCTCCTTTTTAGCGGCGCTGGAAAGGAAATTTTACCTCACCACCATATTGGTTTAGGTGGAGTGAGGATATTTGCCTTCCTCCCAGCGAGTGTCAGGGAGGACCCATTATGGTGAGGAGAGAAGGTGGTTAGGCTATAAGTCGCAACTTATTTTGTAAGTGCGGGGTGGATGTACAGTGCAGGTACTCCATAGGGAAGTCCTCCAGTGACCAGATAAATGGCCTGGTAAAGGACTTAAAAGGATGTGCTGATTAAAGGAACGGAATTGGTGGGGGGAGGGTTTCAAGACTCCTATGATTGGTATGACAGGGAGCCAACCCCCGTTCTTATAGCCCACCTTAACCCTCCTACGAGATGGTAAGGTCCAAGCCATGGGTTGGCTGGTTGTCCTGGATGGAAAATGAAGGGGGGCTGGTGGAAGCCATGGGTAGTTATTTGAATAAATGTGGAATTGCCTGCACTGTACACATTTATCTGCCGGGTAGTCCCAGACATCTAATAATAAACTTGCAGCCTGATTAAATCCATATCAAGTGTCTCTTTTGGTATAGCCAGACAATGTCATTTTCTGGATCTTATAAATGGGATGTATAATTTATCAAAGGCTTTTTATTAATCTGTGATGTTGCCTGAGACAAAGACATCGATATTTTTCTGTTATATAGAAGAGAAAATTGCTTACTTGTAACTATTGTCCTCTTAAGATATGAATTGTGATAGACTACATTTAGGTACCATGCTCTTTATTTGTTTATTATTTCTCTGATTGACATTGTTGCTTGGTAAATAGCTGCACTTAGAGGCGATAGTTCCAAGCCAAAGGTTAGATCTAGATTGGGGATTTGCGTTCAGGCCTATCACTTACAAATAGTAAACACTGTAGTAAAAGACAAGCAAATGTGAGTAAGCAAACTCTTCAGTTGTTTGGTTACTTTTTATAGACTGAGAAGAAAGTGTTTATCTCCCATCTGCCTCAAGTTGACTTTCCACCTAGAGTAGAACATAAGGTTCGTGGTCATAAATATACAGAAGAAATCCCGGTTAGCTAAAATATGTTTCCATATTAAATTGTCTTGTGTGCCCATAATGCTGAAGTTGCTTTTAGAAGTAAAAATGCCTTTTGTATATAGTATCTTTTTAGAACAACTTTCACAAGAACATTGCTCTTTTCTGAAGAGGATAAAATTTAAATAAATCTTAGTGTGCTTTACTCTGTGGGATGGAATCTTAAGGTTTATTCTATTCAATAAATTTTACAAAGACCAGATGCCTGGTTGACTGCCAATACATCATACAGTATGAAACATCTAATGTACAGTAATGGAAAGCAGTCAGAAATCAGGTGGCTAATGATACCCCTCGCATGCCTACATGGTTAGAGAAAGTGCAAGGTCTTGAAAGGTTAGTACTTCAATCAGATTGAAAATTGTAATGGGAGTGAATCCATAGATCTTCTGTAGATGCTCCATGTTCTATAAAGAAGAGTGACCTGATGTGATTGAGAGCACTCATAGAATAGCATACAACCAGTATGCTGGCCAGTTTAGAGCTGCTCTGTAGTCTTCCAAGGATATTGAAGTCAAAACAAACTATCCCATCAGTTGCCCTGGCTGACTGTCCAGATGTTCTTCTTATGAAAATTTAATAGGAATTAAACTGGTAGGGTTTTATGGAAATTGAAAGCCTTTCTATAGCTTTCTTGAACTGTCCTAGAATTCTACAGTGAGAATATTATTTTCTGTTAAATTCTGTAGGATGGCTCAATCACCAAGAGAAAAGTTATATTCTATAGGACTTTTCTATAAGAGTTACCTCTCTATACCATGCTACCACCATTTCTAACAAAAACTCAGTGTAAGGGTTAGCACTGTTGGTGTCTGCAATATGAACCTTCATGGGACCCAGATATTTGGTTGCATTTCATCAACAGTCTCGTGGTCAAAAGTGTCCTCTGGCAGGGTAAAGGGAGGGAACAATTAATATTGGGATACCAGTCAATATGAGTAGCTGTTTGTCTTCCTTGTTAAAGAACCACAATATCCTTTTTCCCCCTCAAGGGTTATGTTTTTATATTATAATTAAAGCAAATTCTCTGTGCAATTATAATTTACTAACATTTTCAAAATAGATAAATAAACTTTAAATGTAAAAACAAAATGGTGTTCTAATTGTTGAAGGAGAGGAGTTGCCAGCTAGAATACCACTGCTTCTTTAATGAAGTGCAGGCTTCTCTATCCCTTATCTGAACCAGTGGACACTTAAGCTCCTGTCTGCTTTGCAGCAGTCTGCATTTGTGTGGTGTTGGATTTTTAGCCTTCCGTCCCTATCATTTTAAAAAAAATTATAAAGTGTTAAGTTAAAGTTGTGTGGCCTAATTCTCTGATAGACTGATTGGTGTTACACCAGCAGATAACTAAGCCCATGGAATGTAACCATTCATCCTAAAGCCAGCTGAGCTATTAATATATTTTTTTTCTCCTTTCTGACTCACTTCCTCAAGAAAGCTGCCCACTTTGCTCAGCGAAAGTATCAGGAACAAAAATGACAAATTAAAATTGGTAGAAATATATTTGTAGGTCAACGGAGAACTTCCTGCATTGTAATCTCTTCTAGTATGTGCAGTGAGAGAGGGATGATTCTTGTCATACTTTCATAGGATTTAAGGCCAGAAGGGACCATTATGATCCTCTCATCTGGCCTCCTGCATAACACGGCATAGAATTTCACTCAGTAATTTCCACATCAAGACTATAATTTAAGGTGGAGGTAGACCATGTCTCTTAGAAAGATATCCAGTTTTGATTTAATTACTTCAAGTGATGGAAAATATACCACATGCCATGGTAAATTTTTCCAATGATTAATTGCTGTTAATAATTTGCACCTTATTTCCAGTCTGAATTTATCTAGCTGCATCTTCCACCCACTAGAGCCTGATATGTCTGTATCCACTAGAAATTTATTCCCGTGTAGGTACTTATGGACTGTGATTAATTCACCACTTAACCTTCTATTTATAGTGAGTAGGGTTTTTTTTGTATAATGCCATAAATGTGGCTAAACGAAGTACAAACTCCAGGCTCAGAAGAGCTTCCAATCCAAGTATCATGAAAGATTAGAAACAGCATCCAGCAAATGTCTTCTTAGCTCAGTAGGCAGTGTGTCAATCTCCTAGTCTGATGGTCCTGAGTCTCAGCCTCAGAGAAGGCAATCTGAGTCTTTTTTAGAAGACAAAAGAGTTGCAGGATCCATTGGCTGGAAGTTGAAGTCAGCAAAATTACAACTGGAAATAAGAAACGCGTTTTTAACAGTGAGGGTAATTAACCATTGGAACAGATTCCCAAGGAATGCAGCAGATTCTCCATCACTTGGAATCTCTTAATGAAAAGGGAAAGATCCTCAGCTGGTGTAAATCAGCATAGATCTATTGTTGCCAATATCTTCTTTGAGGTATATCAAGTTGCAGATTTGATGAGAACAGTTTGAAGCCAACAATGACCCAGAAATTAAAGGGTGGGGTTCTAATGTATATAATAGTATGGCAGGGGGAGAGATAAAGATGGTCACATAGTGACTTAATCAATGTTAATTGCAAAATTAAAGAGCCTGCAGCTCTCATAAGTGTATTCAAGAGCAATGTTCTGATTAAGAAATAAATCATGTGTACCAGTGAATTTTGTTAGAGCAATTTTGAAACATATTTAACTACAAAATCTCATTGCACAATAATAGCACTTCATCTGAGACCATTAAGGACCTAAAACAAACCTTTCAGAGCCTCAAGCCCCATAGCAGGATATCCTCACTTTGATGCCATTGCATAAAAAAATAATAGGCTCCTCTTTCCTAAAGTGGCCCTGGGCTTAGATGGAGGCCCACAAAGGGATTTCCTGTGCCAATTACTCAGACAACTGAAACTAGTTACTTTGTCTAGTAAACGAATATCACTGTTTGACTTCCTTCAGGAAATATTGGCTTTTGAAAACTCTGGTGGAGAAAAATAGATTCCTCCCAACACCCCTTAAATTGTTTGAAGACAAGTTTTATACCCCAAAGAGGTCTATATAGTTGAAGGAGAACAGAGCTGAAACAGAAAATGGTATAAAGTAGCCTTTCTCTGCTTCATGAAAAATGAGAATTATATTGTGTGTGAGATAGTGAATTCCACTAATTTTTTCATGTGATTCGTTTGTCTAGTGTGTTTGTAGATACTATGTAAACATGCATCTAAAGAGCATCATTTAGTATGATGTGTGCTTCACGAATTTACTTTCTAATGCAAATGGGGGCAAATATGACTGAGACCAATTTATATACAAAGGACAGTGACGTGGGCCCAACTGTCATTGACTAGATCAGGAGCTGCACGCACATACCCAAAGGAGGAATGTGAGAAAGCACTGGGCTTTTAGTCCCCATTCAGAGCAGCACTTAAGTGTGTGCTAAAGTCCCTCAAAGTGAAGGGATGGAATTTAGCATGTGCTTATGTGCTGTCCTGAACCGGGGCCTTAAATATATGCTGTCAAGGTGGTTGGGGCATACATTTGGGTCTGAATTTCACATCCCCCAGGGTTCAGATATGAGATTTTGGTCCTACCCATTACTAAGATGGGAGACGTTTGTAGAATTTAGATCAAGGTTCAGATTTGAAATACCTCCAGTATTTGAGAGGGTTTGCTTTGGGCCCCTAATTTGTATTAAGGAATGCTGTTATTTACAGATGCAAGATGTGTTTTTAAATTGGAAGACTGCTTCAAAATACCCGTAAATCCCATACATAAAAACTAAAAAAAATAATAATGAAATGTCCAGAAAGTTGATTGTGACCTTTTAAGTGTGTTGCTACTTGTTACGATGTTTATGCTGTCTCAGTGTTTCTGCTTCTTTGATGGAGTTACCAGCTTCAGAAATGCTGATTTAGCCTGTTTAAAAACCGGCTAGTGGATTGAACAATAGTGCCAGTAGTAGCTAGAATAAATTTGTGGCCACCTTAAGGACTTCTAGATGTCCTTTAAAAAAAATGGGGTAAAAAGAGCAACAGTAAAAGAGAGCAGGGAAAGAACTAAGAAAGGTTACCTGTCAAGTAATCTTTAGACTTTCATAATGTTTGATTACTTAATAGTGTAGGCCAGAGAGCTAGCTTTAGAATTTATTTATTTATTTATTGTTATATATTATATTATTTATTTATTTTATTCAGCAGTAATGCAAGAACCTACAGGCCTGTATCCTGTAAGATATTTAGCATAAAGCCTGAGGCCCATGAACTTTGGCACAGATAAATGGCCTAATGGTCACCCCTTTGTTTTGGGGAACTGGAAATAGTGTGTGTAAGGGGGGATTTTGTCCATAACAACATCAGCCAACCACAGGAACATGAGCTAACACCAGCTTTTGGATAGAACATTTGCAGATACGTGATCACAAGAGGGCCATGGCAACGAATTGACGTATATGATAATTAGTTGAGATCATTAATATACTAACCTATATAAGAAGGACATGTTAACTTTAGTAGGGTGAGGAAATACAAATAAAGAAGAGGGGAGAAACCCCTACTGAATATGCATTAGACATAGTGACGTAAGTGTAACGTACTGTAAAAGTTGTATCCCAGCCTGTGTGTGGGATGGGAGAGAGATGTAGCTCTTGGGAGGTACCAGGATGATGGCCACTAGTGATGATGAGGAAGGTGGTGGTGATTAGGAAGATGATGTCTAACATTTCAGTGTATTCTGCAAGGGACTGTGTGAGTATATGGATGTGCAAATGTACATTCTGTATTATCTCTATCTACCTTGCTGGGTTAGAGTGTTTGTAACTTTGCTAAATGTATTAATAAACTATTGTAAATACAGAAGGATTCCTAAAATGTGAGTGTTACAACTGTGCACATCAGGGTTCCAAACTGAACAGTAACTTTAATAATACTGGGACTGATCTAGGGACAAGAACCTGTCAAACCTCAAAGTGATAACTGGGAATTTTTAGGTTATCAATATAATTAATACATAATCTGTAGATCAGGCTACAATGGTGTATCCTTTCCGTTGTCTTAAAGTCATTTATTTGACTGGACAAGAGAATGTTGCAGGCTAAGCTGCATTCTGGAGCAAAATATTCAAAACTGTCCAATAATTTTAGATGCCCTACTTGAAACACATGGGCACCCTGGTTTAAAGGCTGCTTTTGAAAATTCAGCTGCTGACACCTTCAGAGAGAAAACAAGTTAGTTAAGAAGTTGAACTCCAAGCATGTTGGAATCAGGTTAGGTGAATAGTGTGAAATAATGGAGCGTCCTAACTCTTAACTGTGGCTTTATCCTACTTCTATAGATATGTTACCTTTTTGTGGTGCATGTTTCTGATATCTTGTATCTCTGGTTGGCACCCAATATATATATTTACAGCCAATAATATACCTTTCACAATAAAAATCCAACTCACAAGAACAGTTATGGGTAACTAGCAAACATTGGAGAATGTTTTGTAAATTGACATGATTAGCTACAATCAAAAAAAGTTCCTTTCAAAAAATTGCATTGTTATTCATGTCAGAGTATTTAAGGAGCTTTAAAATGTTGTTAACAGAGATAAAATAATGCTTTGTTCTGTTTTGATGATGAAAACAGTTACTTGTTCAATTGAGGACATCTTTGTGACATGAGTTTGAACTTTTCTATTTCTTGTCGGTGCCAATTGTTAATATATTAATAATTTTGTTATTTCCAAAAAAAATCCTGGATTGTGAAAGTACNATATAATTAATACATAATCTGTAGATCGGGCTACAATGGTGTATCCTTTCCGTTGTCTTAAAGTCATTTATTTGACTGGACAATAGAATGTTGCAGGCTAAGCTGCATTCTGGAGCAAAATATTCAAAACTGTCCAATAATTTTAGATGCCCTACTTGAAACACATGGGCACCCTGGTTTAAAGGCTGCTTTTGAAAATTCAGCTGCTGACACCTTCAGAGAGAAAACAAGATAGTTAAGAAGTTGAACTCCAAGCATGTTGGAATCAGGTTAGGTGAATAGTGTGAAATAATGGAGCATCCTAACTCTTAACTGTGGCTTTATCCTACTTCTATAGATATGTTACCTTTTTGTGGTGCATGTTTCTGATATCTTGTATCTCTGGTTGGCACCCAATATATATATTTACAGCCAATAATATACCTTTCACAATAAAAATCCAACTCACAAGAACAGTTATGGGTAACTAGCAAACATTGGAGAATGTTTTGTAAATTGACATGATTAGCTACAATCAAAAAAAGTTCCTTTCAAAAAATTGCATTGTTATTCATGTCAGAGTATTTAAGGAGCTTTAAAATGTTGTTAACAGAGATAAAATAATGCTTTGTTCTGTTTTGATGATGAAAACAGTTACTTGTTCAATTGAGGACATCTTTGTGACATGAGTTTGAACTTTTCTATTTCTTGTCGGTGCCAATTGTTAATATATTAATAATTTTGTTATTTCCCCAAAAAATCCTGGATTGTGAAAGTATACTGAGAATCAGAAACCTGATTCTAATCTCACTCTGGTGTCAATATGGAGTAGCACTATTGACTTCAGTGGGATTACTCCACATTTAGACCATTGTAAGTGAGATCCGAATCTGGACCTATATCTCATGCTATTTTTACCCCATTAAAAATTCCTTCACACATTAGAAAGTTTGCATAAAACACAAACATAGAGAAACAATATTAGACTTTACCACATACTTGGGTTCCTTCAGAGCGTGAATGCACAGCATTCTGCAGTTTCTGGAGAAAAGAAGGTCATAGTATTCTCATAGTATTTATAATAAATAGGGTTGACAGAATTCAATTCTTTTACAGTCATGATGGGATAATATTGATTTAAAGATTTTTTAGACTTTTATCAATTTAAAATTCACACTCGTGGTAAATTGAGAGGGGGCATCAGACAATCATTTAATGACAGACATTGAGATGCAGAAAGTTAAAGCTTCATAAACCACTAAAACACACATTATCAAAACATCATGTCAAAATATATAAAATAAATATCCGTAAATCAAAAAAATCATACCTGTTTTTACTATTCATTCACTAGTCTACTTGTAAGAAGGCTTATTCAAAAATCTAAATCACATGATTTTGACTCTAAGAAGTTCTCAAGCAGCAATTTTCTTACTTTACCTATTTGTAAATTTTGATTATTATCAGTGGAGACATTTTTGTTGTTGTTGGTTTACGAGTGTATGGTGAAATCAATGTTTACCAACATTCAACGTTAAAAATCTAATCATAAGAACATAAGAACATAAGAACGGCCGTACTGGGTCAGACCAAAGGTCCATCTAGCCCAGTATTCTGTCTACCGACAGTGGCCAATGCCAGGTGCCCCAGAGGGAGTGAACCTAACAGGTAATGATCAAGTGATCTCTCTCCTGCCATCCATCTCCACCCTCTTACAAACAGAGTCTAGGGACACCATTCCTTACCGATCCTGGCTAATAGCCATTAATGGACTTAACCTCCATGAATTTATCCAGTTCTCTTTTAAATGCTGTTATAGTCCTAGCCTTCACAACCTCCTCAGGCAAGGAGTTCCACAAGTTGACTGTGCGCTGCGTGAAGAAGAACTTCCTTTTATTTGTTTTAAACCTACTGCCTATTAATTTCATTTGGTGACCCCTAGTTCTTATATTATGGGAATAAGTAAATAAATTTTCTTTATCTACTTTCTCCACATCACTCATAATTTTATATACCTCTATCATATCTCCCCTTAGTCTCCTCTTTTCCAAGCTGAAAAGTCCTAGCCTCTTTAATCTCTCCTCATATGGGACCCTTTCCAAACCCTTAATCATTTTAGTTGCCCTTCTCTGA
>QXTE01000012.1:17266358-17299691 GCA_003942145.1 Platysternon megacephalum
CTAGGATTTGACTTCCACTTTTTAAAGGAAGTCTTTTTATCTCTCACTGCTTCTTTTACATGGTTGTTAAGCCACGGTGGCTCTTTTTTAGTTCTTTTACTGTGTTTCTTAATTTGGGGTATACATTTAAGTTGGGCCTCTATTATGGTGTCTTTAAAAAGCGCCCATGCAGCTTGCAGGGATTTCACTTTAGTCACTGTACCTTTTAATTTCTGTTTAACTAACCCCCTCATTTTTGCATAGTTCCCCTTTTTGAAATTAAATGCCACAGTGTTGGGCTGTTGAGATGTTCTTCCCACCACAGGGATGTTAAATGTTATTATATTATGGTCACTATTTCCAAGCGGTCCTGTTATAGTTACCTCTTGGACCAGCTCCTGCGCTCCACTCAGGACTAAATCTAGAGTTGCCTCTCCCCTTGTGGGTTCCCGTACCAGCTGCTCCAAGAAGCAGTCATTTAAAGTATCGAGAAATTTTGTCTCTGCATTTCGTCCTAAGGTGACAATTATCCAGTCAATATGGGGATAATTGAAATCCCCCACTATTATTGAGTTTTTAATTTTGATAGCCTCTCTAATTTCCCTTAGCATTTCATCGTCACTATCACTGTCCTGGTCAGGTGGTCGATAATAGATCCCTAATGTTATATTCTTATCAGAACATGGAATTACTATCCATAGAGATTCTATGGAACATCCTTCCAAGCCTACTAAAAATAGGTTACAGCAGAATCACATGCCATTCGAATAGTAGTCATGGTTCTCCCCCCACCATTTAGAAACTATACAAAATGGTCCCTGCAAATATATAGTGGGCAAAATCAATGAGAGGAATGGATAGGGAAAGCAAGGGGAGATGGAAGGATGGATGAAAAGAAATGGGGAAGTAAGAAGTGGAAGAGAAAGAGAGAAGGAACTGGATGGAAACCAGGGCAGAAGAGATAAGAAATAGGAGAAGCGGGGGGATTGTGTGACCTCTAGAGAAGATGGCTGCCTGACTTCTTGTCTCTTCAACCCCCACCCTCACCCCCTGACTAATTCTCATCAGTTAAGGGCTCCCAGGTATCTAAATCATAATTTGCTCTTAGAAATTTAATAATTAGATGAGGAGGACCCTGTTTGTTTTGTTGTTATGGATCCTGCTGGGAAAAAATAGTACCAAATTTGATCTTTTAGCTCAAGATATATGTGAGTTCTCTAAAAATGTGAGAGAAGTCAAAGCTCGTTTGACCTATTAAGTAACAAATGACAAAAAAAGCCATAACACTGAAGAAGGTTAAAATGGAGACTGCTTCCTTAATGCAAAGTATAACCAGTATTGAGGAGAAACAAGAAGATCTGGAAAACTGGTAACACAGGAATAATTTGCTGTTACTGGGAGACTCCTGAAGGGCTAGAAGGACAAAAACATAATTCATTTTCTCCAGAACACCCCTNCAAGAAGATCTGGAAAACTGGTAACACAGGAATAATTTGCTGTTACTGGGAGACTCCTGAATGGCTAGAAGGACAAAAACATAATTCATTTTCTCCAGAACACCCCTCCCCCCCCCTCCCCCCCCGCTACATTGCGTCCCGGTTTGTCTCCCCTGAGGACTCATTGAGTGTCAGGGGGCAGAAGAAAAGAGAACAATAATAACTCCATACCCATCATCTTTAAATTGATACGATTTAATGACACAGTTAAGCCGATGTCTGCTGCTAGGCAAAAAGGAACACTTAAATATAAGGATTTTAAATGCTTTTTGTATCCAGACTTCCCTGTAAATTAAAGCAAGAAGAGAGCCGCATTTAATGCCATCAAGTGAGCTCTCAGGGGGATCAGATATTAACTATTGCCTCTGTTATGCTTATAAGAAGCACACGGGACCTTTTCAGGGGAAAAGGCAATACAGCGTGTTTATTGAAGATACAACAATTAGCATATGCATTTAATTACACACACACACACACACACACATTGTCCTGCTAGTCGATGTTATAGTTACTAGTCCAGAGTCCGGATCAATCTTGTGGCCAGCTAGGTTGATCACGGGTAGGGAGGAGCCGGGTTCTGTCATTCACGACACGATGCTCTGGGGAAGTCTTGGCAGGACGAACCCAAAGTTTTATGGCAAGGCACACTGTTTATATAGTGATTTTTTTTTTATTGGGACTAATGAATTTTGCACTGTCATGCTGTAATCAATTGTTGTTTGACTAATGCTTGTTTTGTTAAACTTTTTTTTTATTACATTTTTTAAGGAAGTTAGCCCATCCTGCTTTTAATTACAGCTATTTTGTTCCCATTGATAGGTGCTTGTTTTATTTTTATAGTTGTTAATTTGCCCTTTTTTGACATTTTAATGGGGTGTGATGTAATTTTCTGGCTCCCTTGTGTTTGTTCTTGGTTTCTTTTTAGAACATTTGGTTTGGTGATGGCCTTTATATTTATTTTTAACACACACATTTCTTATTTACACACAAAACTGAATTGATTTACACAGAACATTTGAACAGGAACATCAAATTGCAATGAAAGAGAAAAACAATTATTCCATTCTTTTACTTATTCTAAAATGCTAAACCTATGACAAAGTGGTGACCCTAAAAGGTCTGTTACTGCCTTGATATCAGCTCAGGCACAGATTTTGATTATACACCAATACATGCTACATTATTATTTTTTTATTTTAAATTATATAAAATACAAACATAAAATCCTACTACTATACCCCAGATATGTTTTGATCTTCATAATGAAGCTGACAGGCTCTGCAAAATACCTCAATACACCCTCGTATGCTTGGCAAGCACTACAGAAATTGAGACCAGATCTCACTAAGGGTAACAGCATGATCCTCTCAGAAAGGAAAATAAATTGGAGAGTATAAGCCCTGAAGAACAGGAACTGTGATTTGGAAAACCAGGCAACTTATGTACATATGTTCTACTTCTACTTATCTATATATTTACAAGTCTTTGTATATGGCTATAATATATACATGATGCTAATATGTTCATAACTATTTATTTGTGCGTTATTTGTGACTATCAGTATCACTTTATATAGGCACTTGTATATTTATTTTTACCTTTTTACCCAACGTTATAGTTTATATATTTATAATATGTGAATGGTAATTATTAAGGCTGCAAGTTTGTCACAGAGGTCATGGAAGTCACGGATTCCGTGACTTTCCGTGACCTCCATGACTTCTGCAGTGGCCAGTGTGGCTGGCTCTGGTGCTGCTTGAGCAGCTCAGGTAGCCCCTGGGCCAGTCGCACCCGCTGCTGCTGGGGCAGTCTTGCCCCCCCCCCCCCAACAGCAGCAGGAGGAATTTGGGTATGGAGGGGACTCAGGGCTGGGGGTTGGGGTGTAGGAGCGGGGTGGGGTGCTTACCTTAGGGGGGCTCCCCAGAAATGGCAACATGTCCCGGCCAATGGGAGCTGTGGAGCTGGCAGTGCGCGGAGATAGGAGTTTAGGGAGGGACATGTTGCCACCTCTGAAAAGCCGGGTAGGGAGCCTGACAGCCCCGCCAACTCTCCCCTACCCCCAGCACCAGTGGGGGTCCCAGGCTGCTCCCACCCATACACCCACCTGGACTGCCCCCCCAACGCCTGTGCCTCCCCACTGCGCCCCCCGGGCCGTCCCCACTCCAGCACCTGCGACACTCCCAAGATTTAGTCAGGTGTATAGTACAAGTCATGGACAGGTCACAGGCCGTGAATTTTTGTTTACTGCCCGTGACCTGTCCATGACTTTTACTAAAAATACCCTGACTAAAACGTAGCCTTAGTAATAATATATTCATATTTATTTGCACACATATTATCAGTTATGTCACTTCATGTTTACCTTTTTATTAGTCTATTAGTATAAACATGAATATACCATGTGCATATTAACATTTATGTACTATATACTATTACTTATGCATTCATATCTATGACACAATAGGTTTCATTCATTTATATGTCTTGGCACATGTAGGAATTTTGGTAAATATAAGTATATTTCTGGCAGATTCCTAATTAATTTATATTGTGCATGGGCGAGAGCGTGTGGATACGGGTATCTGCCATGTGGGACCTGAACTTGCCAGTACTGGAAGTCTGAGATGTTAAGAGTAAGGTGTGTGGTGTATGGGTTTTTTGCATGAAGAAGCACTCGGAGGCTGTTGATATATTGGTCATCAATTAGCAGCTGAACAATCATTGACTTTCATGAACTCTATTAAGTTTTGTTCCTAAACTGTATGGGGGCTTAATGAAACCTCCAAGAAAATCAAAACTTGAAGGCACTTAAAATCAAATGGATGTCACATAACTTTTCTTCAGGAGACCCATTTAAGGAATGAAGATGAAGACAGAGTAAAAAAACTAAGGGTGGGACATGAATATCACTCCTCTTTGAACTCCAGAAGCAGGGGAGTAATGGTACTAATCCACAAGAGCCTAACTTTTTAGTGAATTTCAGTCGCGGTCAGATCCAGAGGTACATAATAATTGAAGGCATTTTCAAGAGTGAGAGAATAATCTTGGGGAGTGCAAATCATCCTCATGATGGGAACACATCCATTATTGCAGAAATACCGGACATTATTCCCAACAGAGCTGATATCCCAGTGGTACTAGGAAGAGACTGAAATACTGTCATGGATGATATCACAGACAAATCTCAGTGTTTTAGGTGGAAACTTCAGGCATTTGCAAACCATCCAATATTGGATATTGGACTAGAGGATTTTTAGAGAATGCAGCAACCTAGGAAATGTGACTACACATTTCTCTAAAGTTCATGTCTTTTATTCCAGATTAGATTTTTTTTATGATATCTAAGGTGTTAGCTCCTGCATGTCTGAAGGCAGAAGTTGGTACTATCATCATCTCTGATCATGCTCCAATTTCTCTTCACATATATATTGGTCATAGTGCTACAAGATCCTCAAAATGGAAGTTAAACACACATCTACTTAGAGACCCTGAATTTCTTCAGATGATTGAAACATCCATTATCAACTTCTTGAAGGAAAATAAAATTACTGTCTCCACTACTACAACTTTATGGGAAGCACTCAAGGCTACCTTAAGGGTAGAATACATAAAAATTGCATCTAAAAAGAAGAAAAAAGGGAATAAATTACTTAATTCTTTGGCAGAGGAGATTGCTAAATTTGAAAAAGAAACCAAAAACACACTCAGAATAATGAGCTGCTACACTCACTCATTACCTCAAAATACAAATACAATGAATGTATGTCTACCCAGATTGAATTCATGCTTAATAAAGTAAAACAGAGGCATTTTAAATGGGGGGGAGGAGGGGGGATAAAGTGGGCAAAGTCCTAGCAAGGAAAATTAAAATAGCTTCATACACTAACACTATATCCTCTTTGCTACAGGACAGCAGTCTTTTTGTACTTTATGAAGACTTTTATGAATAGTGAGTTTGATTCCAATCAATTTGACCAGATTATGGAGGGAGTACCCCTAAATACATTGCCGATACCTCTCGCTACTAGAAGTTAAGCAAGCAATTGGCACGGCAAACTGCCTGGGTGCAATGACTTTCCTGCAGAATTGTATGAGACATTTATCAATCAATTAGAGCATCAGAAGTTTACAATGAAATATTTACAAAAGATGATGTCAAAGGACATGAGGATGGCAGTTGTTATCCTAATTCTAAAAAAAGACAACATGGTCTTCATTGTGGTGATTACCACCCCATCTCTTTGTTGAACCTACAAAGATTCTCACTTCACACTTAAGCAACATTACTCCATCCGTCATTCATGTGGACCAGGTGGGTTTTATTCACAGCAGATTAAAGTGGACAATATTCAGAAGATACACCATTTAATCCGCCAGGTACAGACAACTGCTGCTCCTGCTGCTATCCTACTGTTAGATGCTGAAAAGTCCTTCAAACACGTGGAATGGCTATAACAACAAACAATCCTGAGAAAATTAGGATTTAAACCTAAATTTCTTACTTGGATTGATATTATTTACAAAACACCCTTTGCCACCGTTCTGACAAATGGTGTTATCGCCTCTACTTTTCAGTTATGTCGAATGATGAGTCAGAGATGCCCTCTATCGGCTCTACTATTTTACATAGCCATGGAAATGCTAGCAGCATATATCAGACAGATACCCTCCATTGACAGTATTACAATTCTGGATAAAGAATACAAGATTAGCCTATACATGAATGATATTCTGTTCACTCTCAAGAATCCCTCTTCTTCGATTCCACCGCTACTATCTGCGGTAAACTACTTTAATGAGATATCAGGATTTTGGATAAACTGGAACAAGTCTCAATTGATGGATATTTCTCATAAATCAAATCCATTTAAAATACAACCATTCTCCTTCCATTCACCCAAAGAGATGACCTACTTAGGATCAGGATACGCTCTGATTTGTCAAAGATAGTATCTGCAAATATGGATGTGATATTTACAGAAGTGACAAAACATGTGGAGAAATGGTGTTTACTAGCAATATCTTTATTGAGAAAGAACATATTACAATGAACGTAGGACCAAGATTAATGTATACAGTTAGCTTAATTCCACTANGAAGTGTAAGGTTATGCATTTAGGGATGACTAACAAGAATTATAGTTATAGGCTGGGGACGCACCAGTTGGAAGTAACCGAAGAGGAGAAGGACCTCGGAGTCCTGGTTGATCGCAGGATGACTATGAGTCGGCAATGTGATGTGGCCGTTAAAAAGGATAATGCGGTCTTGGGATGCATTAGGTGAGGTATTTCTAGTAGATNGCATATTAACTGTAAAAGATATTATTGAATGGACATCATTAGCCTCCTTTACAATTCTTAGTGCTAAACCCCAGCTACCAATACAGCAAGGTCTTTCTACAACAGGGGTCGGCAGCCTTTCAGAAGTAGTGTGCCAAGTCTTCATTTATTCACTCTAATTTAAGGTTTTGCATGCCAGTAATACATTTTAACGTTTTTAGACGGTCTCCTTCTATAAGTCTATAATATATAACTAAACTATTGTTATATGTAAAGTAAATAAGGTTTTTAAAATGTTTAAGAAGCTTCATTTAAAATTACATTAAAATGCAGAGCCCCCCCGGACCAGTGGCCAGGACCCGGGCAGTGTGAATGCCACTGAAAGTCAGCTTGTGTGCCGCCTTCGGCACACGTGCCATAGGTTGCCTACCCCTGTTCTACAATAATCTTTGACTCAAAATTATAAAGGTGCTGAGGAATAATACTCCACTTGAAGTGTACCTTAAAAAGTATAATAGCCAAAAACATTTTGTGGGTAACACATACAAATGGCTGAACTCCTGGACTGAGTCTATTAACTATACCCCAGAAGAAAAATGGGAGAAGGAGCTAAACATCTCCATTTCCTCCAACAGGAGTGATAGCATCTGGGACAATATATGCAGAATTGTTGTCCAGAGTTTTCGGAACCCAAAACAGGGGTACCTTAACTGTTTCTCTCCAGGCGGTGTCAGGAATAAATCAATGGGAACACAGCTCCTCCGCCTGATAAATTATTGGTCCAAATAAAGGTACTTTTGCCTAAAATTATGTNAAAGTGTATCCTTTTGCCTAATCTTTTATAACTAACTTAAACAAAGCACATAACTCTTAGGGACTCCTAGTGGATCACCATAGTAACCCCTAGTGGGTCACCAATTATCCTAATTTCAGCAAACTACTTGTTATCTCTTATCATCTAAATGTTTCTAGTATCTCTAGTCATAACAACAATAAAATGTATAGGTCGGGGCACTTAAAACCAAGGTTGACTGTCCAAACATTCCTTCCATTCTCATGGTACATTATCTCGCTGTCCCTCCTCCCATGCTGACTACTAGAACTGCAAACATGCAGCTGTTTGGCCTTGCCTCTTCAAGCCCTAAGGTTATTTCTAGCAAGGTAGTATTTGATTTTCAACTAGCAGTGGCTGGACACACAAAATGGCTGACTGCACTAATGTCAGGTTCTGGAGTTACACACAGTAGTGCCAAATTTTGGGGTTATAGAACATCCAGTTCTCTGGTTTTGCATTTCTTTCAGAACGGATTTCTAACTAAATATATTGGATTCCTGAGCAATTGCATAAAGCTGGATGCGCCCCACATAGTAAACGTTGGAGATATGAAACTCCAATGCGAACCTGTCTCAAATAGCCCTTGAATGTCAAAATATATCCCCACTTTGGAAGGAAGTGGGTGGTGCTGTATCTAAGGTAAGAGATGTAAGGTTTCCCCTGTGTCAAGCCTCTGTGTTTTGGGCATTTTAGAAGACCTACCCTGTTGGAGTAATTCCAGGGAATGTATTGCTGCAGCACTTATACTGTCCAAAAGATTAATTTAATGAAAAGGGAAATCTGCTATCCCCCCCCCCCCACACACACACACACAAAAATTCTTTGACTGGTTAACTGACACTACCCTCATGGAAAAAATGGACCTTAATCTATAGAGGCACAAGAACCAACCATGAAGATATTTGGTATTTCATAAGAACATTACAAACGGACTCCAGGTAGATGAGGTTTTAATGCTTTTCCTTTTTTGGGGGAGGGGGAGGGAGTTGTTATAACTCTCATCAGTATTTAACTATGAATATATCATACTGTGTTATTGTGAAATCTTTACTCCAGCTATGTTTTTGTTATTGTATTTGAATATATCTGTATGGATATATCAAAACTTCTGAAAAATAAAAGAAGAAGAGAAAATAAAAACTCATCTAAAATACACGATGGCTGTGTGAAGAAAGGGGAAAGTAAAACAAGGAGATTGGTTTTCCAACCAGCTCCACTAAAACTGTGTTTCAGAGTACCAGCCCTGTTAGTCTGTATCCGCAAATTAGATACAATTAACTTAGGTTTGAACAGAGACTGGGAATGGTTGGGTCATTACACTAATTGAATCTATTTCCTCATGTTAAAATATCCTCACACCTTCTATGGGTCATCTCGATTATCACTTCAAAGGTTTTTTTCTCTCTCCTGCTGATGATAGCTCATCTCAATTGATTGGCATCTTACAGTTGGTATGGCTACTCCCACCTTTTCATGTTCTCTGTATGTATAAATATCTTCTTTCTCTGTGTTCCATTCTATGCATCCGATGAAGTAGGCTGTAGCCCATGAAAGTTTATGCTCAAATAAATTCGTTAGTCTCTAAGGTGCCACAAGTACTCCTGTTCTTAAAATTGTGTGTGATCGTTGTACATTGAGAAACCCCTCTTTCACAGCTTTCCATTGCAGAACAATGCACAAGTATTTGCATAGACATCTTTGCACAAGAAAAGATACATAGATATTCCAGAGATCCAGCTGCACATCTCCTCTGCAACAGATCTTGCAACTTTTCCCTGGATTACGGCTTTCAGGAAAAAGTTACCACCTCAGCTCATGTTGCGCTGTTTCTGCTCTGCAGATTGGAGATAGCGGTACTTCATTCTTTTATGGGCAGAAAGCTGCCTACATAACCAGGAGGATTATATTTGACACTAGTTCACAGTCGACAAAAGACAATAAAAACCTGCAGATAGAAACTAACTCTCCAGAACCAGTATGTTTTCTAAGCCTGCAATTTCCTATATCACCTATGTCTATGACTGTGTGTGTCATTGGATGCTACTACTCTCACAAGCTGTATTTCCTCTGCTTAAAGAACAGCACGGGGGAAAGAAATCTCGCTGAACTGTAGGACAAAACTGTTGATCTCCTCTCTCCTCTCTCCTCTCTCTTCTCAGCCTTGGATCCTGCAGGATATATTTTATCCTCCATAGCTGTGCTGATTAACTTAAAACACAGGGAGCAAGTGATTTAAAATAAAATCTAGATTGTTGGTATTCCATAATTATGAAATAAACAAACAAAACTTAAAAAGGAACATAGATACCCCAAATAAATGAAACACCTAACTCTTGCTACGGACAGTCCTACAGTATTTTATCCCAAAGTCAATGCTCATTAGGATGTTGCTAATGTACTCCCGCCAGTTTTAGCCAAAGCTATCTTCTTTAGGTTATAGCTAATTTGTAAGGTCCTAGTTGACTCCTGTTAGGGTACATGTACATGGTGATAAAAGCCCCACAGCACGGCCGTGGCTGGCCCAGGTCAGCTGACGGGCTTTTGGGGCTCAGGTTGTGGGGCTAAACATTGCTGTGTAGATATTTGGGCTTGGGCTGCAGCCTGAGCTCTGGGATCCTCCACCCTCGCAGCTCCCAGACCTCAGGTACCAGCCTGAGCTCAAACGTCTCTACACTGATTTTTGAGCCCCAGAGGCCAAGCCCCGCAAGCCCAAGTCAGCTGAACCAGGCCAGCCACGGGGTTTTTCTCCCCGTGTAGACATACCCTTAGGGAGACTTTTGCCAGCATGTTTTCCTCTGGCAGCTGACCCTTTAAATCTAGGGGAAACAGTGAACTGTAGCCTAAGGTGGCAATTTTGGACATCAGCTGCTTAATGCTTCCAGTTGTAATTCCATTGAGGTAAATATTCTCCCCTCATTTGGTGGCTGGCTGTGGTGTAGGGAATGTGGGGTTGTGGGGGAGGAATTCAGGGTATGTAGGGGCTATTCCCCTCCTCTTCAGCTTAGATTTAGGGTAAATTCTGTAATTTCTCTCTGACTGTTTCTCTGTCTAAAAAATGATAATACTGACAATTAGCTGTCTTTGCAAAGGTCTGAAAATCACTCTGTAAGTGGCAATGTATGGTATATTTTTTCCCCCACCTGACTTTCCTGTTTCTTTTCAGGAATGCTCACATTCAGGATTGCTTTTCAATTAACCTTAGGCATTTATAATCCACATCCAACTGCTTGTTAATGATAGTCAGCAAAGTATAAGGCATCCAGAAAGGGTCCTACTGTTTTCTATCAAATTAAGAAAGAAAAGAAGGTACAATAGCATTTGCAGGCCCACTAGAAGGAAAAGAGCATCCATTTGTCCATATTCACCTCAGTAGGCTCCTAGAAGAATACCTGTCCCTACAGGATAGATTCAGCTCAGCCACATCTTGTAGTAATATGACTCTCTGCTTCCCAAATTTAAAAGGTTCAATCCCATTCTCTCATCCCTGAAGGAGTGACACATTACCTGTTTTGACAGAGTGCTGCAAATAAAAATAGATTAGATAGGTTGCTTTTTTTTGTCTTTGAATTAAATCTTTATTACAACAATGTTATTTTTTTCTTTTTTTAAAAAGTACTTTTACAAACAAAGAGCCTTTGTTACTCCAACATTAAGAAATCCCCTTTTGTATGACACAATGAATAAAAATGTACAGCATTCAGCTATGCCACAAAAGCACCTTTTTCTTCATCGGTAACCCCCTGTTAGGGCCAGTGCTGTTTTATTGTGAAAATCAGTAGGTGCCATCTAGCTCAGCATTTATAACTTCAGAGTGTTATCACCTTGCTTGGAAGAGCTTGCTATTAACTTCCAACTGAATGAAATTAGCCCACATCAGCTCTGGGGAAAGGAGTTGGGGAGGGGTGGGAAAAATAATAATGATAATTTAGAACTTCATGGTGACTGCACCTAATACAGTCTAATAGGGGAATAAGACCCTTGCCCATCACACAGTGCAGATGTGAGAGGGCTCCCTGAATGCTCAGCCCAGATTCTAGGATGAAAGAAGGGCTGTGTACCTGATATTCTCCACCCCTCACCATGAGCAGGTGGATGGTGAGGGACAGAAATGGGTAGGTAATGAACAGAGCCGTGGCTCCACCACCAAATACACTAAGGTCAATGCAAGGGGTATCTTTCAGGGGGTGTCACAACTTACTTTCCTTCCCAACATTAAGATGTGGAACAGGGGAGAAATTGTGTGTCTGAGTTGCTGTTCCTTCCCAGGGCCTGTCCCAAGGTTGTGTAGCGAGGTGCTGACCCTTACACAGAACTGAATCTAAAGGCCCATCTCGCCCTTAGGTAACACGGTCCCTGCCTTCAGTATCCAGTGAGTCGATGTATAATAAATGATCAATCACAACACCTTTTCTTTAACTCTGTGTAGTTGTCGCCCAGAAGCTGACTCATGATATGTGAGTGCAGGCATTGTAAAGCTGTCCAAAAGCACTTCTCTACTGCTGGTTATAATCAAAGGCCTTTTCCCTGCAAACCAGAAGGTAAAACTTCTGAAGCAATTGGCCTTTTCACAGATTGTGGCACCGTAGGCTAGACAATGTTTGAAGCACAATTTCCATGCAATTTAAGATTTCCTTTTTGGCTGTTTCAGAAGTCTGCATTTTCTCTCTTTCTTTCATATTTTTTTTAAGAAGGTCAGTTTATTCTTCAGAGGCGAGGGGACCCAATAGATTATTGCCTAGACTTCACACCCTGGCCTATTGCCTATTGCCTCTGAGCTGGCTTTAAATTGTTCCTTACAATAACTCATTGCTTTCTGAATAAAATATTCACCCCCACTTGCTGTCCTGATGCATATGAAAAAGTGCTTTTGGCTCCAGTCTGACAAGCTCTGCGACAAAGGTTTTCTAAGAGAGAGGGGAATGGAAATCTTTGGTATGTTTCATAAAATGCGTGAGACAAACCAATTGGTTAGATAGGATTGTGGTTTTCATCAATTACAAAACTCATTAATTTGTATCTGGATTTCAGACCTGTTCCCAATGTGTTAGTCCAGGGGTAGGCAACCTATGGCACGCGTGCCGAAGGCGTCACGTGAGCTGATTTTCAGTGGCACTCACACTCCCCAGGTCCTGGCCACCGGTCTTGGGAGCTCTGCATTTTAATTTAATTTTAAACGAAGCTTCTTAAACATTTTAAAAACCTTATTTACTTTACATACAATAGTTTAGTTATATATTATAGACTTATAGAAAGAGACCTTCTAAAACGTTAAAATGTATTACTGGCACGCGAAACCTTAAATTAGAGTGAATAAATGAAGACTCGGCACACCACTTCTGAAAGGTTGCTGACCCCTGTGTTAGTCAATGATGTTTTAAAAATGAATGCAAATTTGCCCTAGAAACATGTGCTTTCTTAATTTTGTTAATTAGAATTAATTATCTATTAAGCAGTGTGCCCATCAACTAGGAAGCTTACAGTCCAGAGTGCTGGGATTTTCGTATTAATTCTATATGAAACGGAGTCACAATAGCAGCTGAAGTATGGGAGCTTATGGGCTTGATTCAATCAAGGAATTCATTCGGCTTCAGTAGCACACAAGAGAAGACAGTTGTTTTGGTGTCTGATATGTAGCGTCTGGTTGTAGATTTTGGTTGACTCAGAGCCCCATTGTGCTGTGCAATCACACAGGAAGACACAGTTCCTGTCCTGAACAGCTTGCAGTCTAAGACAAGACTGAAGTAATGAATGAGATAAACAATGGGAAGGGGTGAAGGAGGAGGAGGATAACAAGGTGACATAGTTTAGCTACATGTACAACTACTTGGTTCCAGGCCATTAAAAAGAGCGAGAAAATGTGTACTTTATTTTAAGTGTTTTTATGGGTTGATGTGAGGCAAACCCACAGCCGGACCAGGGCTGCTCACTCTGCTACAATGACTCGCCCTCCCCATTTTCCAGCTCCTCCAGAACCTTCTCCTCAGGTTCTGGCTGCACTTCGCCCCACATCTCCTGCTCTATGCACACACCATCTGTGGCTCCTCAAGGTCACCTCCTCATCAACCTCCTCCTGGCGGTTCAGGTGGCCATCCATCATACCAGGAGGCAGTGCTCTGGTATGGGAGGTGCCTATTTCTGTGGGGCCTATTTCTGCTCCTCTCTTAGGTCACGTGTCTGGGTAGAGTTCCTCTGCGCCACCTCCGCTGACTCCCTAGACACCTTTGAAGAGCAGTGGGTGCTGTCCGGGGTTCTCTGCTCAGTGTCTCCCTCTGGCTTCCTGCTTTTGACCCAGTGACCCTCACGCCCATCTCTGTTTTTTCATTCATTGTCCCCTGAATTTATTTGAGCCCTGGGTTCATTGGCTCCTCCCCTTAGGCTGTGGGAGGGACCTTTAGATGTGGGCGGGCTTGCGCCCTTCTCCGGGGATTCAATGGGTACAATAACTCACTCTTCCAGCAGAGCCTGACTCATCTCTCAGGCCTGCTGCAGCAACTCAGCTGCACTGACTTCTCCCTCCAGTGGACCCTGCAGTGACTTAACCCTCAGGCATGCTGCAGCACCCTATCCCCAGGCAGGGCCTGAGGCAGCTGACCCGAAGGCACAGGAGCTTCATCCTCACTGCCAGAGGGGCAAATTAGTCGGTGAAACAGCACCACTTGGTTAGAAACAATTCTGCTGCCATATGGTGTTACACATGCCCTAGGCTTCTTCTAGCCTGCCTTCAATCCTGTCCCTGACCAAGCCTTGTTCCCGCCTACTTCAGACTTTTCTGTGCCCTATCCTGACCCTGCTCGAGCCCTGCACGCACCTCCTGACCCCCAGTCTCGTGGACTGACTCCAACCCGGACTCGACCTTTGGCCTGCTTCCAGACTCTGACTACAATCCTGATTTGGTTTGTCCATGTACTCTGACCCACAACCTGTCCCTGATTCCCAATTTCAGCCCTGCCTTCAGCCTGGTCCTGACCCTATGTCTGGCTTTGACCACCACTTCAGCCATTAGGCCTGACTGCCTAGAACCCAGAGCCTGAGAGTTGACAGTATTTCAATGCTTAGTGCTGTACAAGATGAAAATTAAGATGGCTCCTATCTAATTTCTCTTTCATATCTGGAATCTTGGGACTCTGTGATTCAATGGATTGGGCACCAGATTAAGAGGCAAGAGACCTGTTTTTTAAACCCAGCTCCTCCAATAGTTCATGATGTAACCACTAGTAAGTTACTTTAGCTCTTTGCACTTCCATTGCTCCATCTGTAACATGGGGATAATGATACTTACCCACCATGTATAAAGTGCTGTAAGGACCCTGGATGAAAGAAAACAGTATATACAAGTGGTGGATTGTTAGGATTATTATTGTTGTTGTTATTTATGATTTGTATTATCATAGCACCTAGGAGTCCCCATCAAGGACCAGCACCCCATTATGTTACGCACTGTACAAACAAGAGATGGAACAAAAAGACAGTCCCTGCCCCAAAGATCTTACAATCAAAGTAATTGTTGCCATCTTGTCAAATCACTTGGCTTAAGATAAATGTAAACTAGCTACCCAAATGGGGCCTGAGGGCAGACCTCTGTGCTTGTGTGCATCCCATGGACTTCAGTAGGGCTCTGTGTGGATGCAGATGTCAACCAGAAGAGCTCTAACTGCAGGATCAGGGCGCATAACTTTCTACTTTACTTTAGTAGGTACATTTTCATATTCCAATAGGACTTAATCCAAAGCCCATTGAAGTCAATAGGAGTCATTCCATCAACCTCAGTGGACTTTGGATCAGGGCCATAGAGATTTAAAACATCCCTTGATGCTACTCATTACTGTGGACGGCAGTGCTGCTTTTCGCTAAGTGGGGGTTGAACAAAGGATGAAGCTGACCCTACGTGTGCAGTGCAATGCATTTTTGCAAATGTAGCTTTTCTAGTAAAACAAAATGGGCGAGGAAAGTTGAAGTGCATCACTAGCATTCACATGCCAAGATCTGTAATGTAAAAGGTGCCTACAAAGGAAGTATTGACATTTAGCCTCACAGTTTCATTAAGTTTTAACTCTGTACATAGAAAAAAAAATAATTATATGGTGTTTTAAGCCTTCACAAAAGGTCACTCCCTAGTACTGAAGTATATAGCAGCAGAGGTTGATAAGATAATTCTCTGAGCAGAAACACGTTTTAATGGCTGATCGGGGCAAATTATAAGAGCTTCCCGATGCACACTTGATAATGAGATTCAATTATTTCCTATGAGAATTTTAAGCCCCCTGAGCAACCCATCTTTTGCTTACTGTAAGCAAAACTAATCTTCCCAAGTATAAAAATGACACTCATCTTTTTATTGTGCTGGCTTAGACAAAGGTCAGATCTAATAAAGATCACTGTGCTTGACAAATAACACTTAATGTTTCTTTTCCTCCAGCCTATACTATATTGCAAAGTCAGGTTGCTACAGTAATAGAATAATGGTACTTGATTAACATTCCAAGTGCAAGATCACAGCAACACCCTCCATATCAGAGTCTCCATAAAATATTCTTTTACATCAGGCTGGTATATACTGTATCTTGACTTCCAAATACACAGAAGTCCATCAAAAAAATCTATTGGCCATTCAAGAAACAGGAGAATACAGTAAGAAGAACCGGCACCCACTGATGCCCATCCCTTCCTAATAGATGTGCTTCAGAGAAAGATAAAAACTCCTTAGGGTCTCTGAGCATATGCATTGGGGGAAGGATGGTCCAGTAGTTAGAGCATTACCTTATAACTTGGGAGATCCATGACCTGCTCATTCACAGAGATCCATGTGACCTTGACCAAGTCACTTGATCTCTCTGCCTCAGTTGTTCATCTGTAAAATGGGGATAATGACACTGCCCTACCTCACGGAGTGTTGTGAGAATGAACATTCTGAAGACCACGAAGTGTTCTGATGCTACAGTGATGGGGGGGGTATAAGTACCATAGGTACACCTCTACCTCGATATAACGCTGTCCTTGGGAGCCAAAAAATTTTACCGCGTTATAGGTGAAACCGTGTTATATCGAACTTGCTTTGATCCACCGGAGTGTGCAGCCCCACCCCCCCAGAGCACTGCTTTACCGCGTTATATCCAAATTCTTGTTATATCGAGGTAGAGGTGTAGATTCCAAACCCAAATTTGCTGAACAAGGTCAACTTGTGGACTTCTTTCTCTATAACCTGGTTCTCCTACATTTAGGATTTAATTTTATGATCACATAATACCTTTAATAAAAAAAAATAGACACAAAGAACATTGCAACATAAACTTTATCTTTAACCATTGGAGAAGATTAAAAAAAAATTATAATAAATAGTTAAATTCCAGATTCCAGAATGAGATATTTTAATTAGGCATTCACTGGATCTTATTCGGCCCTATTCTAGTTTTAACTTTGGCTATTCCAAGAAATACTGATATTTGGATTAGTAATATTGTAGGGTGATGAAATCACTGGGAGCTGCAGAGGCACAGTCTCTCTGAAAATCAGGTCGTAGTTTTCTCAAGCTGAGCACCTGGGATTATAGGTCATGTTTGAAAATCCAGTCTAAGTGAATTGCCTGAGAGGCACCCAGTAAATTGTGTTAGAGCCAGAAACAGAATCCAGAAGTCATGACTCCCAATCTTCATCTCTAATGGGTAGACTCTGACTCTTAATACTTTGTCATTCCCAGTGTTTCCTTTTCTGCAGTAGCCACATGGCATTCTCTGTTCCTGATACTATCATCCTATGACCCAAAGCTGATTGTCATGAGTCACTTCTGGTTCCTTCTCAGCTAGTTTAAATTGGTTGCATTTAATTATTGCTGGTCTTTCATGTATTCCTTTTTCTAAGATCTCCATTGATTTTATTTAGGATTTTCCCTGTCGTCTCATGAGCTTTTGTTTTGTTTTTAAAGTGAGCTTCTTTGCGAATTTCACTTCCCCCCGCCCCCCTCTGTTCTGTCAACTCTTAATTTTTTCCTGTCTTTCGTTAGGAAAATATGTTCAATAAATAAAGTTCAGCTAATGTACATTTTAAATATACAGTTCATTTGTGGGAATTCTGGGCTACTTACATAAAATACCAGGTGGGGGAATGTGTTAGAGGTCTCTCAACCTGGGAAAAATAGGTTTTCTTCAGGCTTTTTCTTTTCAGCCTCGGTCTGAATTTGCTAAGATGACAGTACAGAAATGCTGCTTCCAGGCCACTTAACAAAAGCGTCTTCAAGTGTAAAGAAATACTTCCCAGAGCCTACCGAGAGCCGAAGTGTGAAAAGCTGCTCCAAGTGCTAAAAGATGCATGCCCCATGGACATCTTTAAAATTAGTTAGTTTAAACACCTGAAGCATGAAACAACATCTGCACGGGCTGTGATCAAACTCAAATACAAAAATTAAAAATAGAAGATGCTGATATTACTTTGGATGAAGCGGAATGCACAATAAACACAACACAGATTAATCTTTCCTTTCATCTGTTTCATTCTGCTTCCGTTACTCTGTTGAATGCTCTTTCCTCACTGCTTTTTCTAACTCAGACTGTTACTATTACACTCTGAATGGAAAGAACTAGAGTATGTTGTAACTTCTCTTACCTAACATGTTACCAGCATTAATTACTTCTCGGGGCTCCACCCAGGCTCCTGTCAATGGGAGTATTCATTCTCTGGATCAGGAACAGAGGGGGAGACAACTCATTACCTGATTCCCTATGCAGCCTGTAATGAAACAATCTAGGACATGAAAGCATCTGAGCACCAGGTTAATCAATGGCATGTAGAGCACTTTCTTGAGACCATTTTAATATGGTGAGTTGTTAGATGTAAAATGTTACAGGTAGCAGAAGTAGAGAGCACATTTCCAACAAGTAATACATTATTAATTTAAATCAACAAGGGTCTAGCAAACCTGATGGGAGCCGGAAGATTCCTCAAGTGATCAACTACTTTAAAAGTTAGGGCAGCTGAATGCCACTTGAAATCCTTCCCATCCAAAGCTGCAATAAATACATGTCTACAGTAACTTCATATCTTTTTAGCCCCATCATGCAATGTGCTGAATGCAGTCAGCTCCCATGGAGTTCTGTGGGAATTGAGGGTCCTCAGCACTTAGAGATCTCAGGCTCTTAACACATTATAAGCAATATTAAGGGCTGATGGAAATGCAGTAAGACCATTTCATTGCAAAAGCCTGAGTGGGAGAACAGATACTGGCCCCAGCTTCTTTACTAATGGTTAGCTAGAATTGCTGTACATTTACTATACATTCAGTTATCTTATTTTTCACCATTGAAACTGATAATGTACAAAATGATGGCCAACAAAAGGTTACATCTTCATCCCAGAAGTATGCCAATCATTATGAGCTGTATGTATTGCAGTACAGCCTCATGTCCCAAACTGAGATCAGTGACCTATTGTACTGGGCACAGTACAGACACATAGAGCTTACAATCTTAGGTCCTGATTCAGAAAAGCATCCTGTTTAGAAAGGTGTGACTGCACATGCTTCACTGCTTCCCTGAATCATGTCATAGACAGACAAGGCAGATAAAGGAAGTATTATACCTATTTTATGGATGGGAACTGATTCACAGGAAGATTATGGCCCTGATACAGAAGTGCTTTTCTGAACAGGGATGGACTTAGTCACATACTTGGCTAAATCAGGGCCTACATGACTTATCCATGGTGACCCATGATGTCTATGGCAGAATCAGGAGTTAAGGAGCCATATCGCTGGAGTCCCATTCCTGTGCCTTTAAACAAATGTCATCTGTGTTCTCTAGTGTAATAACAGTCACTCATTAGTGATCATGTTAGAAATTTAGTTTCACTAACTGAAGATATTAAAACTGAAGATACTCAAACCGAGCAATATTCAATAATGCAAAAATTCTTCCATTATTACACATATGCATCTTCCTTAACAGCACTTCCAAGATCAGGACTTAACCACAGTTAAAATAGTTGAGTGTGAAAGGCTATTTAACTTCAGACAACTCTGTAATTAACTGTGTCTTTTCCAAGGGCTATAGGGGCCCAGAGAGAGTGATTGGCTTGATGAGACAGCAAGAGCACAAAGCATGTTCAGTTCAACTGAGGGGAAAGTTTAAAACAAGGTTGCATTAAACAAACCAAAAAACCTGATGTGGGAGAAAACAAGAGCAAGAAAGGAAAAAATGCAAAAAGAGTGGGGAAAAGGGAAGCAATAAAAATGAAAGGCAAAATGCTTTGTCTTTTTAGTTCTGCTCAGTTTTTAAAACATTAGCTGGCATTGATAGAGCATTTACAGGAATCAGTAATTTTTACAGTGATTTGAAACTCCTAGCACTCTATTCTAATACAGTAATAAGAAGAATAATGAAAAATTTCAATAAGAAACATATCAATTATAGCTGAAATTTCCATTTGGGAAAATCAAAATGAAACGTTTCATTTCTAGTTGGGTTGACCATCTCTGTGTTGGCCTGAGACACTGCGGTGCCACTTGAGAACTCTAGTTCTGGGTCCCCATTCTGCCCTATAGGTTCTGCTCCCTGGCCAGACTACATGTTCCATGATTTACTACAGTCTTTCCCTGTGGCTGAGCCATGGAGATGCCTTTGTCAATTTCAGTGAAACTCCATTTTCTGATGCAAATTGTTTCTTTCAGTATTTTTTTCAACCAGCCCTAATCATTATTAGACTAAAATTATTGAAATTTTCCATCTTTCTGAACATTTTTTACAAATAATGGTACCTGGCATTTGTTTGAATGTTTGTAAATAAATGATATGTCCTCATGAATCATAGTCAATCAAACTTTTATTTACAATAATATGTATATTTTTTTAACTCAGCCAGCTTTAGTTATTATGTTTTATTTTCTATTTCCTAGGGTCCTTCCTGTGGCAATAACGAGAAAGCTGAGGAGTGTGAATAGGCTTGTTTATGAATTTTAAATCAATTAACTGATAGCTGCTGGCCTACTTTTAATTTTTTCCCCCTTTCACCTCAACTTCCCTCTCCCTTCCCACCTTGAGCATAGTACCTTGTACTAACACCTAATTAATTACTTCATCATGCAAAAGAAAATGAAAGTGATCTTTTGAATTAGAGACAAAAGAACTGACAAATATTATGGTTTTGTTTTCATCTTTGCAAATATTTCCGGGGTCTCTTAAGAGTTTGTATTATCACACAACTGTCAGAAACAATTGCCCTGCTTCTGTTAATTGTTCTCCTGTGAATTTTCAGTACCTGAGCTCAATTTTGCCTAAACCATCAGATGCCTTTTTGTTTGTTTAAAAAAAAAAATCACAGTAGGCAAATCATTATGGCACCTGAATTTATCATCTGAAGCTGAACAGACAACAGCTTATTTATAACTGCACTCTGTCATTCTTAAAACCTCTGTGGAACCCTTAACTTGAGAATAGTTATTTTTGAAGATGACACGTGTCTGATGTTTCTTCCCCAACTACTTTAAACTCAAAGTAAACCTGAATCTTATTTTCCATAGTGTACACTGCATTTACATAGCACCTTCCATCCAAGGGTCTCAAATCACTTGATAGATAATTTAATTATGTATCAGCATACCTCTGTGAGAATTATAATATTTGTTGTACAGACTGGGCAACTGAGGCAAAAAGACTGAATCACCCAGGATGAATCTGTTGTAGAGCCAGGAATAGAAACCAAAAGTCCTATTTGTGTGTGTGTGTGTGTGTGTGTGTGTGTGTGTTTAGGCCCTGATCCTGCAAACACTTGGGGCCTGTTTCTGTGAAACACTTAAGCACATGCTTGACTTTACTGACTCCAGTAGGATTGAAACACATGCTTAATGGCTTTCCTAAACTGGGGTTTAATCAGGTACTTAGTTTTATGCATCTGAGTACTAACATTGAAATGAATGCTGATTTGCCAGGCCCTTTGCAGGGGACAGAGCAGCCACTTCATGGCTGCTTATCCTCTTTCCTGTGGGTGGGTTGGGAGGAACAAGAAGTGGGAGAAGCTTCGGCTCCACCCCCAGCAT
Organism: Platysternon megacephalum; assembly: GCA_003942145.1. Classification (NCBI taxonomy): domain Eukaryota; kingdom Metazoa; phylum Chordata; order Testudines; family Platysternidae; genus Platysternon; species Platysternon megacephalum. The sequence continues at coordinate 17,287,968 of QXTE01000012.1, forward strand.
GCCAGCAAGAGCACTGGAGCTGGCACAGAAGGAGAAGTAGTCTGCACCATCGAAAAGACTGGCACAGATTACTTCCTCTCTGGAGCAAGGGAGAAACAAAGTATGAATTTTAATTACAGTCTGGTTTCTGGCTCACTCCTCGGGCAGAATGGCTATTCGTTGCCCCTTACTTGAGCTGAGTTGTAAGGTTACAATGAGTAAGTGTCTTCCTTAAATTTTATAACTGATTTCATATGAAATAAATGCTAAAACTGATTTATAATCCCCAACTCAAACATTTAGACAGCTTTAAAATTACTATTGATCCGGACTATAACAAAAGGAAGATTGGTCAGTCAGTCAATATACTACTGGATATACTCTACTAATGACATCACACTAACATAGTCTATGCTGTTAACATTAAAGTTTATTAAAACTGCATCTATTCATAGAATCATAGAATATCAGGGTTGGAAGGGACCTCAGGAGGTCATCTAGTCCAACCCCCTGCTCAAAGCAGGACCTAATCCCAACTAAATCATCCCAGCCAGGGCTTTGTCAAGCCTGGCCTTAAAAACCTTACTGTCATATGCTCAGTAACCACATCTAGGTTCAACATACATGCTGGCAGATAAACTTTATGTGAGAGTTGACATACATGTCTTTAATTGTACTTTTCATAGGTGAACATCAAGAAGTTTAGAAGGTACATTCAAAAGTTTAGCAGTTTATCCGAATTCTGTATCCCCAAGCACCATCCTACACTTCTAATAGGTCTAGGGTCCTTTCCTCTGAGCTAGCCAGTCCACATGCCTTTGAAAAATAGAAATCGGGTTCAGAAGGTTTGGCAACTTCACTACTGGATCAGTAAACATTATTTTGGCATCTAGGTGGTTGGTGCCCTATGATTGCCCAAGATGGATATAGATCAAATATCCTGACATTCTGTAGCTTCCCTATTGGCTGTAACCCAGATCATTACTGAAATTGCCCTGCTTCTGTTTTTTTTGGCCATTAGTACCAAATTTAGTTGCATTTTTAAGGATTTATCTGATCAGATAACATGTCTCATTAAAATGGAGAGTTGATGCCAATAATCAAAGAAAGAGCCATGTAAATAACATCCTCATATGTATAAATCACACTATTGAGAGCTGTCGTGTTTGGGATCATTGCTGTATTATTACCTCATTCTTTTCACTGAGAGACTGATCCAAAGTCGATTGAAGTCAATGGTCATTCAGTTGACTTCAAATGGACTTTGAATCAAGCTCTAAGCCTGTACCTCAATCTCCATGTCCGCCATTTTGGCAGATTTAGTTATCTATAGCAGATGTAACTGAGGTTCTTCAATGTATTCTTGAAATACCATGTCATGCACAGGCTCAGGGGGTGTAGTAATACGATACTTTCAACTGTAATCAATTCAGAAATCACTATTCCCTCCCTGGACCACTTTACACCACACTCCACTTTTATTGCTTTAAGAATCCAATTTCCAAGCATATTTTTCAAATGCAGGTGGCTCACTAGTTCAAATGAGTGGATGCTGTTAGTGCTGATGCTAAGTGGGTGTAGTAGCTCAATATTCAAAAGCTAGAGACCTTTGCAAAATATGCTGTATTACATTGCTATAAAATGAAGGAATCCTTCTAAGCCTGCATGACTAATACAGAGTGAAAGAACTCAAGCTACTCTTTCTGGCTATTTAACAACATACAGCACAGCGTGTTAGCACACTGAATATAGAAGCTATAGACATGAATCAGAACAGTGTCTATGAAGGGAAACCAAATGGACAGTGTTTGCAGAAACTCTAACAGTACCTTTATCTAAAACTGAGTTACTCTGACATTCCCAAGGAAAAATACAGATAGAAATAGAGCTATAGATAAAATACTCAGATACATTATATTTCACCCACATGCTCACAAAAGCCCTATGTTAAAAGAACATTATTAAGGTTGCAAAGTCAAGCACTCAAAAAGTAGGAAATGACAGTATAAAAGTTGCCCGTTCAATCTTAATGCAGCCTCCTTCTGCTTATACATTGTGATACAGTCTTTAATTACATGGCTGCATACTACTTTTTCCACAGGACTTCTGCCTCATTGAGTGCACAAGATGGATGGTGTTCAGTTAATGGGCAGCTATTCAATAGTTTGTTTCCCCTCATTGTTCAGGGGGTGGCCCCATACCTTCTCTCCGCAAGCTATTCAATCCCTGCTCCAAAGACAGAATTATACATTTCCTCGTGGGCTTCGTTATGGCACTCATCACCCTAGTATCTCAGTGCTTCACAGTCATTCATTTATTTGCACAATACCCCTGTGAAATGGAGGACTATTATTATCCCTGTTTTACAGATGGGGAATTGAGGCAGAGAGAGATTAAGGTCAAAATTATTGGGCACCCAATTTGAGATGCCTATGACCTGATTTTTCAGAGCACATTGCATTATATAGCACCTTATATGTTCAAATCACGGCTTCTGTTGAGATCTGTTGCAGTTGTGAGCACTCAGCACTTCTGCAGACCAGATCCCAGGGTCTTAAACTGGGCACCTGGAAAATGAGGAACACACAGTTAGTGAATACAGGCTGATTTATATTGCAAAAGCCAGAGGATACTGTTATTTTGCTGCTTTTTGTCCTGTTTGATTCAGATTTTGAGTGCTAATTTTTTGTAAATATACAGCTTTCTCCTTTCTAAAGAGAGCCAAGTCTTTTTTAGGTAGTGGTGGTAAATATGCCCTTCCATCCTGTAGATCAGGGGTAGGCAACCTATGGCACGCGTGCCAAAGGCGGCACGCGAGCTGATTTTCAGTGGCACTCACACTGCCCAGGTTCTGGCCACCGGTCCAGGGAGCTCTGCATTTTAATTTAATTTTAAATTAAACATTCTTCTTAAACATTTTAAAAACCTTATTTACTTTACATACAACAGTAGTTTAGTTATATATTATAGATTTATAGAAAGAGACCTTCTACAAACGTTACAATATATGACTGGCATGCGAAACCTTAAATTAGAGTGAATAAATGAAGACTCGGCACACCACTTCTGAAAGGCTGCCAACCCCTGCTGTAGATCTTGCAGTGTAAATAGACAAGCTAGACAAAGGATGTGGGAAGGAAGATGGACATATTAGAAAGTTGTCCAAAGTAATGTTAGGCCTCTGGTTTGTTAGTAGCATGTTCTTTTGTAAAATTATTAGTAGTATTATAAAAAACTCTGCTTTTCCCTGTCCTCTTTCCATGTGTCCTGCTGCCCCAGTCTGCCCACTCCCTTCTGACTTCACCCCTGTTAAACAGTTTTCCTTCCATCCTTCACAACTAGCATCAGAGGTTAGGAGTTGAGCGTGTGACAGGAGTGGGAAAACTGCCTTTCAACAAATGCTTTGAAGTGAAGGGTCCTCAGCTCTGGATCTCACTCTCACAGCTTCTCTACGTTGATCCACCACAGTTTGAATTTGCTGGCCTTCCAGTCACATAGTCAAAGTCAACTCTTTCCCAGGACTTTTTATGAGCCATGGGCCCGAATATGTTGCAGTGGATGGTGAGAGAGTCCCAGTCTGCAGTGAGATTGCAAGAGGGATGGGCTTGTGGTTGAGACACTAGACTGACACTTAGGAGCTCTGGGTTCAGTTCCTAGCTATTCTATTCTATGCCAGTTTTTATACCTCGCTTATCACTGTAGTATCTGATCACCTTCCAGGAGTGCATTAAACAATGTGATGACACATCTTTCACGTCGTTCCTTCTCTCATCCTCTCCGCAGAGGAAGAAGCATGTGGAATAGCGTGTCTTGTTTTGGCAGGGTGCTTTGTTTTTGTTTATATACCATTACTATGTGTTTACGTTAGAAAAGGCAGGCCAAAGAAATGTGCCTTGCACTTGGAGCGGAAAGTGGTGTGGTTTGTGATAGTCCTTAGTTCCTGGGAAAGTTCATTCCACAATCTCAGAGAAGATTCTGTCTCCCACACAGACGAGCTTTACTCTGATTGTTGAAAGTTCCATTGTGCCAGAGGAGCGAAGTGGTTGACCACGGTCTTTGTCTCAGAGCTTTAAACAGTCTTTTAGGTATGCTGGGCCTAGGCCATAAAGCGCTTTGAAGATAAGGACTAGACCTTGAACTTGATTCAAAATTCTATGGGAAGCCAGTGTAGACAGCGGAGGGCAGGTGTGAAGTGCTCACAGTAGCCTGTGTTGCTGAGGAGACTCACTGAGGCATTTTGTACTAGCTGGAATTTCCTAAGTGCTGAAGGTTTCATGTCCAGGTATATCACATGGCTGTAATCCAGCTGAGGGGTGACGAAGGCATGAATAACTGAGGCCAGGTCTGCGTCTGCCAGGAGGGGACGGAGTCTCCTAGCGAAACAGAGATGGCAGAAAGTGTTAGGTGAAGCCATTGGGATGTGGGAGCGCCGCATCAGTGAGGAATCCAAGCGCAGTCCTAAGCTATAGACTGAATTGACCAATTGTGGGTGCCTTCAATCAAAAAGACTGCACCCTGGCTGCAAACTCTTCCAAATATTTTCCTCTGTTCACCACCTGTGTTTTGCTCAGGTTCAGCTTCAGCCAGCTGTTTTTCATCCATGAGCTGATCACATCCAAGCACTGGGCCATCTTGGTGGTAGGATGTGGTCATATGTCATGAAGGGTGAGTAGAGCTGTGTGTCATCTGCATATTGTTGGCCCTGGAGTCCACTTTGTCTGACTAGTTTACTTAGTGGCTGCACATAGATGTTGAAAAGGACCAGAAAGAGAGAACCAATCCTTGCAGAATTCCACAAGTGAGGAGTCTATAGTGGAGGTGCAGTTTTCCTCTGCACAGGCTCCTTCTGTGACTTTGAGGAAATCATTTAATCCCTCTGTGTCTCAGTTCCCCATCTGTAAAGTTGGGATAATAATACTTCCTTTCTTTCACTCTATCTGCCTAGTCTATTTAGACTGTAAACTCTTTAGGGCAGGAACTGTCCCTCTCTATAAGTATAATCTCAATTAAGGTCCCTAGAAGCTACTGAAATACAAATAATAAATAATAATAATAATTAATAATAAACAGGGGAGAATTTTAGATTTTGAACATTGGCCTTATATGTGTATTGTTTAATGTGCATGAGCCTAGAGCTCTGGCTAGGTATATTTCAAAATAATTAAATAAATAACTAAAATGTTTCTATTGAAATCACTACAAAGTTGAGAAAAACTCTTAAAATTTACTCCATATTAAAATATTTACCTCCCACCTGTCACTCACACAAAGCATATAATTTTGGCAAATTATGCAAAAAGCTAATTACATTTTAATTTGCTAATCCTTGCTTAAACTAGTGTCATATGCAAATTGACTGCTGAGACCTAAATTATTTTTTCGGCAAAGGATAAGTAAATTCCTGTTAGTATTTTCAAATATTATTAACGGAACCTGTTGATTGACAGAGAAGGAAAAGTGACTCCCGTATATTTACATTGCATGTATAAACATACATACACATATCTAGAGCAACAGCACGGTTTGGAAAACTTCAAAAGTTTCAGTTTTGGGTAAAATCCTGAAGTTTGGATACTTCTCTGAAATGTTTGCCTGAACTGAGTCTAGAACAACTATGCTGGAAATGTTAAGAATACAGACTTTCTTGTTCGATTTCCTACTTTTCTCTTTCTCTTCTGAATGGAAACAACATGTGAACAATCCACAATTCTAACGATGCATTTGTCCCACAGCGCATGCGTGTTCCGGTATGTCTCTTTCAAGACTGGTCTTGTAAGGGAAGTGCTCCTAGGTCATGGGAATGAGAATCATGGGGGGCTGGCCTTTGTGTCATCAGCCACAACATAGAAGGGGCAGCATGTGTTCAGTTACAGACAGTTTATCCAACATTCCTAGGCAGAGGGATAAATAGGCAGAGAGCATGAGTCTGCTGGGTGAATGATCTCAGCTAGATGATCTATAAAGGACGTGTGAGGCCTTGGAGTAAAGAACACTAGTGTCGTGGTATCTTGAGTGGGAAGAAAGCAAACTGAAACCACATATGACCCTGATGTTGGATCAGGCTAGTTCCCACAACAGTGGGATTTCAGCACTCAGATTCTGTAGCAAACAATTCAAAATAATAAAATGAATGTAATGACAGGGTTGGTTAGGCCATCTGTGGCAAGTAGAGCTGGTTGAGAATTTTTTTGACAAAAATACGTTTTGTTGAAAAATGCCATTTTGTCAAAACCAAAACTTTCTGTGCAATGTATGAGCTTTTGTGGGAAGCCTTCTCAGCTGCAGGATAGAAGACAGTGAGACCCCTCCCACCCCTCTGCAGGATAATCAGTAGCCCAGAGTTTGGGGTAGATGCAGGCTCAAGTTCCTTGTCTGCCTGATTCAGTCTAGGAATTTGAATTTGGGTCTCTGTGATGGGTGTACAAATCCGACACTGGGCAACAAGGGGTTAAGGAATTACTTTGGGCCCAGCCAGCTCCGCTCTGCCACACCTCAGTAAATGCTCCATCTGGTGGAGGAATTAAAAGACAGGGAAACAGCTCAGTTGGAGGCAGACCTGCAACCCACAGCTCCTGCAGCGCAGAGGGAAGGGTGAAATCTCTAAGATAATTGCCCCAAAGGGCCTTCTCTTAGGGAAGGAAGGATCCACTGCAGAAACAGTCAGAGAGGGAAGCATTCCCCTCTCCCCTTGCATATGGACATTGGTAACCCCTTTTTATATTTCTTGGTTTGGACTACCCCAGCAAGGGAAAGCCTTGGACTGAGCTGCCTGGGGGGGGAGGAGAGGTGGGGGAGATAGGAACTCGCCCAGGGATAGCAGCCTTAAGCAGCTTTAAGTTGCCAGACCCCTGGTAGCCACAAAGGACCCTGGGTCAGAGCCCAGTGGAGGGGTAGGGCCCAGGCTCCCCTACCAACAACCCCTCTGGCTGTTCATGGGTTGTAGCCCTGAGCACTAGGTCATGCTTCCTAACTTACCACCAAGAGATGAACTTCACAGTCTCCCACATCCTAGGGGTATGCCCTAACTAACCCCTGGGCCGTTGGCTATTGTGGGAGCCACTAACTTGCTCAGGTTTTCCATGAAAAACTTTGAAAGTTCTTAATTTTACCCTGAAGTCAAATAAAACCAAATGGCAAAACCTCAAAAGTTTTCTTGAAATGGAATTCTTGTTTTCCAGACAGTCTTGCAGGTGAATATGCCTGGGACTACTGCATCTAAAAGGACAAGCCTCTGTTGCTACTACAAATAATTCAAATCTTTCCCAATATAATTTAATTCTAGAAATGGTAGAATGTTCAAGTGTTTCTTTTTTTCCTCTGGAGTCACTGACTCCAGGAGCCTAAATAGGGGACCTCAAGCATAGGCGCTGACTCTGTGGGTGCTCTGGGGCTGGAGCACCCACGGGGAAAAATTGGTGGGTGCTCTGCACCCACTGGCAGCTCCCTGCCCCACCCCCCCACCCCAGCTCACCTCCACTTCCGCCTCCTCCCCTGAGCGCGCCGCCGTGTCCTGGTTCTCTCCCCTCCCTCCCAGCGCTTGCACTGCAAAACTGCTGTTTCGTGTGGCAAGCCTGGGAGGGAGGGAGAAGGAGGGGGAACATGGCGCGCTTGGGGGAGGAGGCGGGGTGGGGGCGGGGATTTGGGGAGGGGTCCAATAGGGGCAGGGAGGGGCGGAGTTAGGGCAGGGACTTTGCGGCAGGGGTGGAGTCAGGGCGGGGGCGCGAGCACCCACCGGCGCAGAAAAAAGTTGGCGCCTGTGACCTCAAGAGTATTTGTTTGGCTCAGATAAGCTCATCATATCGCAGATGTTTATCTGTACTATCACAATCTCAGTAGACTGCAAAGTTGGCACTTGATCCTGCAAACATTTCAGGGCATATTTTTAAAGGCATTGAGACGCCTCAAGGTGCAAATAGGTGCCTTGTGGATTTTCACAAATGCCACTCTTTTTTTCACTCTTGAAAATCCCAACTCCCATTGAACTCAATGGACATTATGCACCTAGGCATTTGTGAAAATCCCCTTATCTGCCCTGTCTGCATCTTCAGCTGCCTAAATACCTTTAAAATCTGGATCTAACTCTCTAGTGTATAATAATCTTCATTTAAGTAAGGAGCACTCTGGATAGTTGGGTTTGGTGAGATCACGCCTTTATTCTAGAAATCTGGAAAACTACTCACATATAATAAGTTGTTCACATGTGTAAGTGTTTGGAGGATTGGGTTCTGGTGAGAACAGATGTTCTCCAAAGAATACTTCTACTTGATCAGTTAATCTGACCTTTCCAAGTTCAGATGTTTGATCTGTTTCTCTGTCCACCATAACCATAATATCTGAGTGCCTATTATATTTAGATAGTATATTTTATTTGGTACTGATTCTCCCAGATCTAATAACTGTGGTGAACTTGTAAATCCAGTCTTTGTTTTTAAGCAATACACTAAAACAAGCCCGAGGAGAGAGGAAGTTGAATCTGAAGATATGAAATTAAAGGTGACCCCCTACCCCGTGCCCAATTTTACTGTGCCAAATTTTGCAATGTGTTATAAAGCAAAAGGGAAAATAGTCTTTCTGAATGATCATTTGCTTTATTCATGAAATTCTGGCTGATTCCATAGCACAATGGTGCCTTCATTATAAATGTCCTAGACTAGATAGCTAGATTTCTGCCAGTGCAGTGATTGTATGTAGAATGGTGCAAAATGCTGAGGTTTTGAACAAAACCCTCTGAAACTCAAAACTTCTTGTCAAAACCATGCTCATTCTTTGGCAAGCCTGCATTGATTTATGGGTTCCGGTTGTGGCCAAACAAAAACTTGGCCAAGTTACACTGTGACTGTTTGGGTCATTTCAAATTCAAATATTGAAGGATATGAATTTGAAATCACCAGGAGCAAAATTAGAACAGAAACCACAAATGCCCCCTAAAAAAAAACTTTTATGCATTTTTAATTATGCTGATAATATACATAAGTGGGTGCTTACAGTTAGGGACCTAAATTCTTATTTAGGCATCTAAATAATTGGCCTGAGGCCTGTTCTATGCAGGAGGTAAGACTAGATTATTATTATGGCCCCTTCTGGTCTTAAGATCTATTTTCCAAACTGCTGAGCTCCAGCAGCTCCCACTGAGCTCTCTGGTAGCTACTAAATGCTTGGGATTCTGAAAAGGGATCACTGTAACGATTTGAAAAGTTAAACACATGGGAGCTATGCTTTATCAGTAATGGTAAAAATATAAGCATGTGTTATCTCTAATCTTATTAGCAACAGCATGTTTTGCAGTAGCAGATATCTCAGATGTTTTTCTAAGGAGAGCTAGTCACTGTGGTAAACCATGCATGAAGATTGTTCAATTTGGATGATGTAATTTTCTTATCTATTCTCAGATTTAAAGATTGACCACAGATTAGACGGTGGGGTTCATTCTCAAAAATAAAATACAAAATAATGGAAGGAAATTTAATTCTTTAGAAATCAGGTCATTTTTTTTCATACTAATGGTTAACCACTTTTATTTCTGAGAAAATGGTTTGGTTTTTTTTCCTCTTGGATTTTTTTTTCCACTTAAAGGCATTGCTCAACATGAACAATAATCATTGCAGTTGTAGTATCTGTACATTGATTTAAAGTCCTGAGTAGACTGATCTGACATCACTGTGGTATAATGAACTGGCTGATGTCAGTAAGAAACCTGTCTAATACTAGATCGAATGTCAGACTGGTAACATCTTCCTCGACTCGCTAACCAACAGGAGGCTTAATATTATCGATACTTAATGGGGCTCCTTTGGCTCAGACCTGTGTTTTAAAGCTGAAGGTTGATGTCAATGGGACAGGACTTAAGCAAATGTTTAACTTTAAGCATGTGCTTAATTGCTGTTCTGAATAGGGATGGATTTCAACACAGGGGCAAAGTTAAACACGTTTTAATGCTTTGCTGGATCAAGGCTTTAGCCATGGTATTTTCACTAATAATTCTATGTGAGTGCCTGGCTGTGCTGGGAGATATTTCAGAGTGCTTTGAGCAAAGGACTGGGAGAATATCAAGATTGTGCTCCCACTGCTGTTACTGTGCACTGGATTGCTGTGTTACCCCTGAAAAATCACTTAGGATCACAGAATCATAGCAGATTAGGGTTGGAAGAGACCTCAGGAGGTCATCTAGTCCAACCCCCTGCTCAAAGCAGGACCAACCCACCACCTCCCTAGGTAACCCATTCCAGTGCTCACCGCCCTCCTAGTGAAACAGTGTTTCCTAATATCCAACCTAGACCGCCCCCACTGCAACTTGAGACCATTGTTCCTTGTTCTGTCATCTGGTACCACTGTGAACAGTCTAGATCCATCCTCTTCGGAAGCCCCCTTCAGGTAGTTGAAGGCTGCCATCAAATCCCCTCTCACTCTTCTCTTCTGCAGACTAAATAAGACCAGTTCCATCAGCCTTTCCTCGTAAGTCATGTGCCCCAGCCCCCTAATAATGTTCGTTGCCTTCTGCTATACTCTATCCAATTTGTCCACAACCTTTCTGTAGTTGGGGGCCCAAAACTGGACCCAATACTCCAGATGTGGCCTGACCAGTCTGTACTTCCTCGGATTCTCCTTCTTCCCTTTTTTAATGATGGGCACTGTATTTGCCTTTTACCAATCATCCGGGACCTCCCCCGATCGCCATAAGTTTTCAAAGATAATGGCCAATGGCTCTGCAATCACATCAGCCAACTCCCTCAGCACCCTCGGATGCATCAGATCTGGACCCATGGACTTCTGCATGTCCAGCTTTTCTAAATAGTCATTAACTTGTTCTTTTACCACTGAGGGCTGCCCAGTGCAGCAGTCTGGGAGCTGACCTTGTCTGTGAAGACCGAGGCAAAAAAAGGATTGAGTACTTCAACATTTTCCACATCATCTGTCCCCCATTCAGTAAGGGTCCCACACTTTCCCTGACCTCCTTCTTCTTGTTGCTAACATACCTGTAGAAACCCTTCTTGTTACCCATCACATCCCTTGCTAGCTGCAACTCAGTTGTGCTTTGGCCTTCCCGATTACACCCCTGCATGCTTGAGCAATATTTTTATACTCCTCCCTAGTCATCTGTCCAAGTTTCCATTTCTTGTAAGCTTCCTTTTTGTGTTTAACCTCACCAAAGATTTCACTGTTAAGCCAAGCTGGTTGCCTGCCATATTTGCTATTATTTCTGCACATCAGGATGGTTCGTTCCTGTGCCCTCAATAAGGCTTCTTTAAAATATAGCCAGCTCTCCTGGACTCCTTTGCCCTTCATATTAGCCTCCCAGGGAATCCTGACCATCAGTTCCCTAAGGCAGGTAAAGTCTGCTTTTCTGAAGTCCAGTGTCTGTATTCTGCTGCTCTCCTTTCTTCCTTTTATCAGGATCCTGAACTAAGTCATCTCATGGTCACTGCTTCCCAGGTTGCCACCCACTTCTACTTCCCCTACCAAACCACCATTAATGACCCACACTTTGCATAATTACAATAGGCCCTCAGAGTTATATTTTATATTTCTAGTTTTAGATACAAGAGTGGTACATTTATACAAATAGGATGATCACTCAGTAGATTATAAGCTTTGTAATGATACCTTACAAGAGACCTTTTGCATGAAGCATATTCCAGTTACATTATACTCACTTATTATCATGTTTTTATAAAACTATTCCAATTACATTATATTCACTTATTATCATGTTTTTACAAAATCATATAGACTGCACAACGTCACAGG